>CM067376.1:188948138-189022583 GCA_034510155.1 Eucriotettix oculatus
AGAAACATTATTTATTTAAAAAAGGTAATGGATTGTTAATAGTCATTAAATATATTTGATTCATTTCAAATTTTATTTTTAATTGATATAATCGGTTTCTTGTTGCTTAAGTGTGACTTCAAGGAAGATTTTAAAGCCCATGATATCGTAGTTTTGACAGGAGCAGATCATATGAAACACAATTAAAAGCTTTGGTTGAAGCACAAAAAGTTAATAACATAATATTGTTTATACATGTTTGTAAGTGTGATACTCTGTAAAGGCATTACTTCTAATACTTGCTGTAATAAGATAAAACAAAAAAGAGATTGAAAAAGTTGGAAAATATTATGTATCACAAATAGATATATTTTTCAAAATTATTACTATGCTTGGCAGCATTGGCACAAAATACAATTGCTTACAAATGGTTTCCAATCATGCTATTCAAAATATTATCTTTTGATCAGGTTCAATATTCATTGAATTCACCTGTGTTTTTGTTTACTGTTAATGTTTTAGAATTAATTACCATGCTGTAGAACATTTATTGTTTAATGTAGTTATGCAGTTATCCTGTGCTTCTATTTTCACCTCATTAACATATTTTTTTCTATTGCTGGTTTAGTACACATTTAGTAAAATCACTATGATGTTTAATAGTGAAAAAGGAACAACACTTTGTAAAGTTCATTAAATTTTAATTCTAGTCTTCTAAAGTTTAATTTTTCTTATTAAATGTAACAGTATTATATCACAACAGTTTTCATCAAACAGAATATATAGGATATTTATAGTTCATATGCAATAAATACTTGTCTAACAATTTTGCAAAGTTTCTATTTTTCTAGATTCATCATACTTTAACATAAAAATAATTAAAACTAATTATTTTATTAAAGATAAAATTAATATTTTTCCTTATCTAAGATTTTACTTTAGAATATAGACTAAAAAGAATATATTTCAGTCTCGAGTAAACCTCAGTATTTCTTTAATTATGTTATTACCCCTTACTAAAGTAAAATATAGAAAGAACAACATATATTTACTATACACATTTGTTTATTAATTAATTACCAATACTTATTTTTTTAGGTAATCATCAACACATATGTCTTTTTGAGCAGATTTGTTCTGATGCATTGTATTTCATCTAGTATATGTTTCTGGGTATGGACCATTTTGCGTGAAACAATGGATTCCCTGCAAGCATATGAAAACAAATCTAAAAAGAATTCAGATAATAAAGATGACATATCTTTGGAAGGACAGATAACAGCACGACATCGCCGTAAGTGTAGTATATCCATACAAATTGGATTTTGAATTCAATTGATGTGTTGCAGTTTTTTGTTGTCTGATTTGAAGAACTTAAGGATGTTTAGGTATAAATGGAGGCTACAATTCAGAATAGAAACCCCAGTTTCGTACACTTAACAGGCCTATTAAGTTCTTCGCAGACCCCAATAAGGCCTATTGCATCATTCGTCTAACTTAACACATTTTCACAAAACTTACAGTCTATATTCTCAAAATTATATTTTTATACAATATAATAACTTTCTTACGTAAATACAAGATATTAATTTATTTAAAATATCTGTATATACTTTTAAGACTTCTTTTGTACCAGTCAAAATTATTATAAAATTTCTTCTAAAAGTTCAGTGAATCAATTATCTGACAAGCATAAAATTAATAAATAAACCAAACAGTCAGTATGTCAGGCTCTTAACACTATTATTAACAAACATATAAAGTTTTTAGTCTCTGTAAGAATAATAATGTTAAATACAAACATTAGCAGATAGACATTGCATTGAGAGTATTACTGAAATAATTTAAACACGTCAGGTAGTTAGCTTAGTGTCTTTCTCTACCAGTTATAACATAAAAAGTCACCAGTCTTTTGTTATAACCATTATAAAAAGATTTTTCATGGAAATCCCAGGCCTTTATTAATTATTTCAGTAATGTTCTCTATTCAATGTTTGTCTGTTAATGGTCATATTTAACACTACTATTTCTTAATGTTCTTTAGGACTTATTGTTCAAATTTTTGGACTTATTCAAATACATAAATTGTGTTTTTCCAACAGAAGTTAATTGCAAACAAAAAAGGTTTCAAATAACAGTTATTAATTTGAATTGACCAAATTTTGTTAAATTATAAAATGTACAGAAGTTGAATTAGATTATGAAAATAATATATACTTAAAATAAACTGGGAAAAAGTCATAAATCAATTGCAAAATACTTTTACCTGACATTAAGGGCCTCTTTAGTTGTTTATATGTGCAATTAAAAAGTTATCAGATAATTGTGCTTTGCTATCATAACATGTTAGATTTTGCATAAAAATCTAACAGGTTATGGTGGCCCAGCTTGATATTTGACTGGTTATGTTTGAATATTTTTGGGAATATTTAAACAAAGTTTAAAGTGAGAATTAGTGCTAGCAGCTATTGTGTGTGAAAAATTTAATAGTGTGGATCATTGTGTTAAATACTGGAAGTATTTTTCTCTACTAAATGGATCCAGTAAAGTTCCAGATTTGTAATCTTGAAGGCAGGGAAAATTGGACAAATTGGAGATGTAGGATTTTACTCATAATGAAGGGAATTCCAAAGGCAGTGGATCTTTTAGAAGGAAAGTACACAAGGCCAACTCCAATTAATGAAGAATCTAGCCCTGACCAAGTGAAGGAATATGAACGAAGGGTAGCTGAATTTGATAATCTGGATAGCAATGTAATTCTAATTATAGCAAATAATATGACTGAAGTCACATTTGAGAAAGTGAGAGCATACACAGATTCAAGAGGTATGTGGTTAGAGTTACATAGATTATTTGAAAGTGCAAATGAAGATAGAGCATATGATTTATGCATGAAACTTTTTAATCATAAGCCTACTAATGAGGACGTGATGACACATGGGACTAACTTGAAGAATACTGGGAATGAGTTAAAGGAGGAATTAGATAAGAGAGACCTCATACTAATGTGCCTCATAATAGGAACTCTTCCAGAAGAGTATTTCAATTTTTCTTCGAGCTGGAGGTTAATTAAACAAGGTGGATAGAACTTTGGAAAACCTCACCACACACTTATGAAAGAGCTCTGAAAGTTAAGACTGATCTAAGTACAAACATGGAGGCACTCCTAGTAAAGACCTCACCTTTGATAGGTAAAGATGAAAAACGACCTAGTAAATACAAGATAATCAATAAAGTGTGTTATTATTGCAAGCAAAAGTGTCATTTCATCAAACAGTGTGAGAAATGGATGAGTGATGGAAGACCATCAAAGAAGGAAAACACCAAAATAGTAAAGGGTAAACGTGTAGCTTTAACAGCTGAAGTGAATGTATCAGAAAAAGTTAACATTAATGATTGGTTCTTTGATAATGGTGCTATGAGGCACACCACAAATTCCAAAGAGTTCTTTCACAGCTTTGAGAAGTTCAGCAGTCCTCGGGAAGTAAAGGCTGCAAATGGAGACCAAACGCAAGCTGAAGGAAAGGGAAATCTCAAGTTTGCAACTCCAGTCAATGGACACGAATTGATTGTGAGTTTAAGTGATGTGTGGTATGTACCAAACATTAAAAGAAACTTATTTTCTGTGCAAGCAGCCCATGATAAAAACTGGGACAGCTACTTCATATCTAACAGCAACAGTGCTAAATTCTTTGCAAAAGGCAAATTAACTTTAGTAGGCATTAGAGAGAAGTATGGAGGAGTCTACAAAATTAAGGTGAGGCCAATTCCTCCAATTGTAGAAATTAATACAGTTGAAAAGGAGTCAATGTTGCAGCTATATCATGAAAGACTGGGACATCAAAATAAACAATATGTTAGGAAATTTATTGAAAGGGAACTCAACATCAACAGTGGTTTGATTATTGGAGTCTTTGCTGGTCTGCAGTAATTCATACCAAACTTCTCCAATACTCTTTTAGCATATGCACTTTGAGTCACTTTAATGTTCCCATTTGATTTCCTTGTTATTTCCATACCAAGAAAATAATCTGCAGGTTTTGCAGTTATTTTGAACTCAGCTCTAAGTTCGCTTTCAAATTGGTCTAATTCAGATTTGCTTGTGGCTGCTACTAGTCCATCATCTACATATAATGCCAGAATTAATTTTCCAGTTGTGAACTTCCTTACATAGAGACAGGGATCTGCAGTTGTTTGGATGAACTCACGTTTCTTCAGAAAACTTCCAAATCTTCTGTTCCAGCATCTTGGTGCCTGCTTAAGTCCATACAAACTCTTATTCAGCTTACACACTCGCCCTGTTCCATCACTGAAGCCCTCAGGTTGATCCATGTAGATTTCGTCATCTAGTTGTCCATACAGAAATGCTGTGGAGACATCAAATTGCATTAATTGCATACCTTCCCTGGCTGCAGTGCTCAAGAGTGTACGTATAGTTACTCCTCTCACTACTGGACTGAAGGTTTGCTCATAATCGATGCCTTTCTTCTGTGCACACCCTTTGATGACCAGCCTTGCTTTATAGCGTTCTATTGAACCATCTGGATTAGTTTTTACCTTATAGACCCATTTTGATTTTAATGGCTTTCTCCCTGATGGTAACTGTTGAAGTTCCCAAGTTTCATTCTCTTGGAGTGCCTTCATCTCATTCTTCATTGCTTCTGTCCAACTGACTTTCGCATCACTGGACATTGCTTCTTGATATGTCCCAGGTTCCTCTCTTTGGAATTCAGTTATCAACACATAGTCATCATACTTAGATGGTTTTCTTAGAGTAGACCTTTCTCTCAACTGCCTTGGAATTGGGATTGTGGGTATCTCATTTTCAGTTTCACTATCTCCATCCAGTGGCACTGCATCACCTGCCTCATTGCCCTCATAGTCAATTGTTGGCTTCATTGCATTATTGTCTGGCAGCTGCTGCTGTGGTGGTTGCTCCACAGGAGCTGTCTCTTGAAACTGATTATTTACCACATCCTTAACTATTTTTTCATTAAAAATAACATCCCTGGATCGTATCACTTTGTTGCCATTCCTGATCCAAATTCTATAACCATTATCTTCATAACCAATCAGTACTCCTTTTACTGATTTCCTGTCTATTTTCTTCCTTTCTGCCTTCGGAATGTGGACATATGCTGGGCCACCTATTACTCTTAAATGTGTTAGTTGAGGTTTCTTCCCATACCACAGTTCATACAGTGTCTTTTCTTCAACATTTGTTGGACCAGTTCTGTTTAATATGTATGCTGCAGTGTTAATTAATTCAGCCCATAAAATCTGTGGTAACTCTTCGTGAGTCAGTCGTAGAGTCCTTGCAACTTCTACTAAAGTCCTATTCTCTCTCTCACTGCATCCATTCTGTTGTGGTGTTCTTGGTATAGTGAGTCGTTGTTTGTTTCCATTTTCATCTAAAATTTGTTTGACTACTTTGTTTTGTTATTAAACTCGCCTCCATTGTCACTGAGAATTTCTCTTATTGGGTGTCCAACATTCCTTGAAGCAGCTAGAAAGAACTTTAGCTTTGTCACTACTTCACTCTTCTCTTTGATGAAGTAAAACGCTCTGAATTTTCTGAAATCATCCTTAAAAATGACATAATATATCTGCACTTAGATATTGAAAGGCATTGAAAAGGTCCACACTGTTTTTGACAAATTAACAGCAAAACACTATAAACACAACACTTTCCCTTTTTGTGTTAATTGTTGAGTTCAGAATGACCACTAAGACCCATTCCCATACACAGTTTCTTCAGTTGTGGACCTAGAAGAGCTTTAGTGAGTCCATCTGCCAGTTGATCCTCAGTGTTGACCTTGCTAACTATTATGTCCCCATCACATACCTTTTCTCTCACAAAGAAATGTCGTATTTTGATGTGCTTAGTTCTCTTATGATACTGTGGATTCTGTGCTATCTTGATTACTGCTTCATTATAACATCCTGGGACGACCTCAGGATGTTGTGATAGCAGTACAATACTGTGTTGTCAGGTAGGTCAATGGATGAAGTATGTAGTAATAATACTAATATTATTAATTTAGTTATACACAAATTAAAAATCATCCTTAGAAGGGTCAAACAAAATAATCATATTTCTAATAAAATTCTCTTCCATTTATTCACAACTTCTGTTAACAAAAAAAATCAAGAGCTTATGACCTCCCTAAAATTCATAAATCCTATATATCATTTAGAGTTATCGATGCTTCAAAAAATAGCCCTATTCACAATATTTCAACTTTTTTATTTAATCTGATAAAAAAGCTTTAATTGTGTGCTCATTAAATTTTGTTAAAAATTCATTACAATTAGTAGATAACATAAATAATATTAGGTTGCGAAGAGTGTGATTAGTAAACTGTAGGTTACAGGAATGGAGGGATGTCCAAAAATTAGTCCTTCAATGTCGACTCGGACTAGCTCATGTGATAGAGTACCTGCCCAGTAAGCAGGAGGCCCAGGGTTCTAGTCCTTGGATTGGTCGGCATTTTTCCATTCTAGCCTTTCTTCTAGTTTCAAAAAAGATGAGAAATATATTTTTCAGGTCTAACTAATATTCATATGACCAAAATACTTGTTTTCTTCAGTTTAATTTTGAATTGAACCTACTTTTCATTAAATAATTATTATCACGGAATAAGGAGATCTCCAATGGGAAATCATTTCTTATGGCGATTGTGATGAGAGATTTGGAATCCTTATCTATCTCATTATTATTGATTTACTTCAGATAAGCTGATGATAGTTTTTGCAAAAGTCCAAAAAATAAATTAGATAATGTGATGTTCAAAAATGTGTACAAGCATATTTATCTTAAAGAAAAGTATAATTCTGAGGAAATCAAATATTCATCAAAACTGATGAGTGAAATGGTACATATGTGGTGTAATCTGCAGGCATTAAATGTATAAAATTATTCTAATTACTCAATCAAAACTTACAATACCTTCTTGTAACTGCAATTTAATTTTTTGTGTCATTTCATTATTTATAAAATAATTTATTGTTGAAATTTAATGGCCTACAATGCCAACACACAGTTAAATAACATTTTGGCTGTAACCATCTCTGGATGCAGTCCAGAAATCAAAAAACTCTTCTTGTTTATGTATTTCTATCCATTCAAAATGTAAGTCTACGTTATTTTAAAATTTCAATTCAAATTCTGAACATTTTATAATTTAACAAAATTTAGTCTACTCAATTTTTTAATTGGTTTTTAAAACTTTTTTCAGTTGTTAACGTCTTCTAGAAATTGATTATTTATGTACATAAAAAAACTAAATGAACATCTTAGAGATCGTTAGTAAATTGTATTAAAACCTTAACATATTGGTTGTTTTGTTCATTGTTACTTTTATTCAAATATGTGTTACCGACATATTATAGAACACCATTTTTTCATATATACTTTCTTTTCACTATGATTCCCTCCAATTGAATATATTATAATAGTAAAATTTAATTGTTACTTTAAATTCATTTTTAGGTGGCACCCAAGAGCTTGTGGACTATTTGAATCATACAGCAACAGAATGCAGAAGTGAAGGAGAACTCTCAGTGATTTATCATAACTTTGCTCCATATCTTTACCCATTTACAATTGAATACAGCATCCTCATAGGTAAGTAATGAATTTAACTGAAGGAAATCATAGAATGATAACTATCAGAATTTATGTAACATTATATTATTTCATATCAAAAAACTTAGAATTGGAAATAACTAAGAGGAATTCTAAGCTATTCTTTTAGATTTAAGTATAGATATGTCTCATAATTTCAAAAAAAAAAAAAGCTTAGGTGAATGACAAAACTACTGGATGTTTTCGATAAACTGTAAATCTATTTTTCAATAACAACCTCAAAACACAAAGATAAGTTATAGTCCTCAAATTCCAGTGGATTGAGTTACTGACCAGGAGGTTCTAAACAGAATGAGAGAAGAGAGAACAAAATGAAGGACTTTGACCAAGAGAAGAAATAAGTTAATAGGCCACATTTGGAGGCATGAGGGTCTTGTAAAATTAGCATTAGAGGGAAGTGTGTGGTGTAAGAACAGAAGACGGAGGCCAAGGATAGAATACGCTAAGTAGAATTGGAAAGATATGGTATTTATGTAGAAATGAAAAGGCTTGTAGAAAATAGGTTAGCATGGAGGGTTACATCAGACCAGTCTAAGGACTGAACATTACAACAACAAATTCTAGTGTACAAATATGATAAAATATCTCAATTCAGTACATAAATTCCTTGACAGAACCACAAGTAAGTATTGTTAACGCTTGGGCACTACTCACACGGGAATACTCCAATATCAGAATATTGGAGAGTAACTGAGAGACATGCCATGTGTAATTAGGTGGCGCCACTCATACTGCGGAAATTTCAGTTTTGGATACTAGGCAACTGTGCTACACAAAGACTAGGAGACTGAGTGTGCTGGTCTCTTAGTTGCTCAGTAGTTAGTTGCTTTGTTCCCTTGACCACAATGAGTGAACAGGCATTCAATTTGAAGTGTAAAAGTTTCCTGAGTTATATATTTATAATCTGAAAGGCTATTCAAAGAAAGATGTTTTAGTAAAGGCGTGGAATGAAGTAGCTAAAGTAGTTCAGCTCTCTCGTAAGTTTTAATACACACACACACACATATATTGTCACATGAAAAGTTACACACAACAATGCAGGCCAGCTTGCGAGTTGCAATTGTTGAGGAACTGACGCAACTTGGGCCAACAATGTAGTCTGGCGAGACTTTAGTGAGTCATCATGGGGTAGTGGAAAGAGAAGCAGGTTGTGTCGGCGGGAGGCCGACGAACGGGGTACCCCAGAATTATACATTTCACGCCGCAACGTTGGGGCATCGAACAACAAAGTTTTGTGAGGACGACCTACGTGGTACCCGAAAATTATTCAAGAGAAGTGGGAGGCGCTGCAGAAGGAACGCTGTGGAAGAGAGCTGATCGACGCATAGCTGAGGGGTCAAGTGTTCCTGTGACCGCTGCGTGGATATCTTCGAGAGGTGTGTGTGTGTAAAAAAGCAGAGTACAGTGTGTATGGAGAAGTGGAAGTAAGAGTAAGAAGACAGGTTCCACAGGTTGGTGGCATATAAATGTATTTTGCGGAATATTTTGGTTGAGGTTTGTATGTTCTGTAGTGTTTTAAAAATGGAAGAAGTGCAGGAGGGTATTGAGAAGGCAGAGGACTCTATGCTCAGAAAATTGTACCTGGTAATTAATAAGATATTTGATGAGCGGATGGAAGATTTCAATAATAGTGTTAAGAAAATACAGGTAGAGTTGAGGGCTGATTTAGACAGAATGGCTGAGTTGCAAGGTCGGAAGTGTGAGGAATTGGAGAGTAGGTTAAGTGGAGAATGTAATGAGAGGCATGTGCAACAAGAAGAAAGATTAGAGGAAAAACTGCAACAAGTTACAAATATAATAGTTGATGAGTTAAAATCTTCTGAAAGGTGTGTACAGGAAAATGTGGAGGAGAAGGTGAAGGTGGTAAATAAGAGAGTTCAGAAGGTAGAAGAGAAGGTAGAAAATTTATCTGACCGGATATGTAAATTAGAAATAGATAGGGTAGAAGCAGAGTGGCGTGTAGATACGAAGTGCGGTAACATAGAAAGGAACAGGATAGTAATTTTAGAGAAATCATTAGAAAACTTATATGAACAGTGGAAGGCAATTTCAGTAAGTAACATGAATGTGACCCCAAAGATGGAATCGAACTGCAAATGCCCCGTTTCGATAATGGAGAAAGACAAAATCCTAAGAAGCTTATAAATGAATTACAGGAGTACTTTGTAATTGTTAAAATCCCAGAACATAACAAAGCAAGAGTGATGAGACAGTGCTTAGGAGAGAAAATTGTGAATTGGTTAGATGTAGTGGTAGGGGAGGAGCAGAGATTTGAGGTGCTTAAGAGAAAATTTTTGGAAAGATTTTGGGATCAGAACAAACAGAGGGTGATTGTAGAAACCTTGCATAATGGGAAATACAGAGGCAGTAAGGATGGGACGAGAGAGGAATATTTCCTGGCTATGATAAATAAGAACAAATACTTGGATACCCCGTTGGGTGATGAAGAACTTGTAAACAGAATCAAGTTCCATTTTGAGGTGCAAATAATTAAAGCCATTGGTGAGGGGCAGAAATCTGTAATGAATATGCTGAAATTACTCAAATTCCTGGATGATGTAGAACAGGAAGAGAGGAGGAGGTCACATGTGGGAAAGACTTGTGATAGGGAGACGGACGAAATGAATAGATATAGAAATCCCAGAGAAAATATGAGTAATGAGGATAGGGATAATAATCGGATTACATGGAGACATAATAACCCGCACGGAGAAGAAAGGAGAAATTATAGATCTCAGCAGGCTAGAAAAGACAATCCTAGACCGAAGGAAAACTAAAACTTTCTTCAATGGCGAGTCCCCTGGTTGAGGAAGAAAAGAATAGGGACTACAAAAAAATCAAATAATACCAATTTTGGTGAATGGGAAAGAGTTATTAGAAGAAATTGAGGATGAAGGGGAAGAGAAATCATCTGACCATGAATTGTTATCTGTTGATATTGACATTGAGGGAGATGGGAAAAGAAGAGCCATTATTGACACTGGAGCTACATCTACGTTTATCAGTGAACAATTATATCTTGAGCTGATGGAAAGGAAAGCAATTCTAGAAAGCTTGCCAATAACTGGGATGAGAGTGTATGGAGCCATTGGGAAGAAATTTGAGAAAAGCAGTAAACAGATTCTTTTAAAGGTTAGAATCCAAGGTCAGGAGATGCTTATTAGATGTATAGTAGTTAAGTCTCTGTTTGTACCTTTTGTATTGGGCTTGGATTGGATTGTCAAGCATAAAGTAGTTTTGGATTTTAGTAAAAAAGAGTGTCATATGGGTTTACCAAATGAGATAGCCAAGGAAATAGAAATAAAACTACCATTGGGGGCTAAGGATGGACCAAAACAGCAAAGAGATCATTTGTTAAAAAAGGAGAGTGTGGTTGCTGTAACAATAAAGGAAGATCTGATGTGGAAGGATCGATTTCATGATGTAGTTCAGAAAGTGCCAGGACTGAATGAGAGGGAGAGAGAGAAATTAATTGAAATTTTGCTAGATCATCAGGAAGTGTTCAGTAACCAACCAGGATTGATGAAAGGCTATGAGTATCATATAGAAACAGTAGAACATAAACCCTTTGTAACGAGAAAATTTAACATTCCAGAATGTCATAAAGTGGAAGTGAACCAGGTAATTAAGAAAATGATGGAAATGGACATCATTGAACAGTGTGATAGTCCGTACAATAACAATATCGTGATTGTACCTAAAAAAGATGGTCAACTGCGTTTATGTTTAGATGCTAGGAAATTGAATGAAGTGATTGTGAACACACATGGGTATCCGGAAAAAATTGAAAGACTGGTTAAGCAATTTCATGGGAAGAAGTGGTTAACGTCTATGGATTTGACTAAAGGATATTACCAGATAGCGTTGGACCAGGAATCAAGGAAGCTCACCGCCTTTACTGTGGGAACACAGCAATATGCTTTTAAGAGGTTACCGTTTGGACTAAAAACCAGTTCACAAATATTTAACAAGCGGCTGCGGCAAATTTTGGGGGATGAGCAGGACAACCTACAGGTGTATATTGATGATTTAGTACTGGCTGATGCGAATTTGGAAGAACATTTCGGCAACCTTAGAGATATATTAGGAAAGATGAAGAAGGCAGGGCTGACAATTAATTTGGAAAAGACTGATTGGTGCAAATCAGAAATTGATTTTGTAGGTTATTCGGTGTCCAGTGAAGGAGTAAGGCCCATGGCAAAAAAGATTGAGGCTATACAGAGATTGAGTGCACCAACCAATAAGAAAATGTTACAAAGTTTCATTGGATGTTGTGCTTTCTACCAAGGATTTCTACACGATTATGCAGGCAAATTCGCCCCATTGTACAAGTTTTTGAAGAAGAACGAGAAGTGGAAATGGGAAAGGGAACAGGAAGAAGCGTTTGAAAAAATCAAAGCAGCTTTCATGAATCGTGTTGTGCTGGGTCAATTACAATTCGCTACACTTTGCATACTACCATTTGAAAATATGATTCCATATTCGAAGATGGAGGGAGGAGAGAAGGAGAAGATGGAAAGCATGAAGGAGAGAGCATACAAGTCTCTATCTAAGAACGCATGCTAGCACGCTATAGAGCTAAAAGGCAGAGGGTGAAAAATATTGAGTTTGAGCAGGGAGATTTTGTGCTGGTAAAAAAGTTAAGGGTATCAAATGCTTCTAAAAAGATCAGCTACAAGTTGCAAAATATTTATGAAGGCCCTTTCATGATCATGGAGCGAAGAGGGATGTAATAATTATGTAGTGGGAAAAACCAATGATAGACGAACATGGAAATCGTTCAATATTACTCATCTTGTCCCCTACTATGAAAGAGAATAGGCCGCGTACTAGAAAGTAAGGTCTATAAATAGGGGATTTAAAACAGATAGAGATTAAGTTAGAATTACAAAGAGTGTTTGAGTTTAGGGTTAATTGATTTAATTAATGTATCTACGAACCAGTTTATGAATAATTGTAAACATATAGGGCATGGGATGTAAAATGTAATTAGTTGATAAGCAACAGGTGTGGATATTGACAGCGAACAGCTGATTATAAAGATTGTAAATAAATTGGTTATGTTTGAAGTTTATTATTGTAAGTAGAGTTAAGGGTTTGTTTATGATTTAATTTTAATGACCGGGAATTGTATTTTTACTTGAAGAAGTGAATATGTCAAAGAAAATTGTAATTAGTTCTAAGTGAATTTTTGTAAATATTATGTAATTTTGATTAAGGGCGTTGGTCAGTCAAATTGGTTCCTATCTTTCTCCCTCATTTACTATCCTTGCTTACTATCCTATATATATAATATTTCTTTGAATGGCCTTTCAGATTATAAATATATAACTCTGGAAACTTTTACACTTCAAATTGAATGCCTGTTCACTCATTGTGGTCAAGGGAAGAAAGCAACTAACTACTGAGCAACTTTCATAAAAAAACACCAAAACTTGATTTTAATAGTTTTAATCTCAATCAGAGCATGAAAAAAATTATATCTGCAGGGCGTGGTCATTCTCTCATCGTACCGCCGACACAACCTGCTTCTCCCAAAACGCCATGACGACTCACTACCTCTCGCCAGACTACATTGTTGGCCCGAGTTGTGTCAGTTCCTCAACAATTGCAACTCACAAGCTGGCCTGCATTGTTCATCGTAACTTTTCATGTTACAATATATATATATAATGAAAAGTTACGATGAACAATTATATATATATATATATAATGAAATGCACTTTGGTACTAGTAGTATAAAGGCAAAGAATTTAATTTAATTTAATTTCAGAAAAATAGTTACATGAAATAAAAGTTGTTTACAATATTGTAGGCTACTACAAAGTACAGAACATAGAATTTGATAAACAATGTTCTTTAAAAACTTTTTCAATCTTTAAATGTTGATGCAATATTTCCACTGCCATGGAAGGGAATTATGTGAAGTTAGAAAATAGTTTGCTAAATAATTCCTTACTTCAATAACAGAAGACCAATAATGCAGTGCTTTTCTCTTTTCTTTCTGTGGCAGTAATAATAATATTGGATAATGATATACTCATCAGCACAAAAATCACTATCCATTATCGAATGAAATGCACTGGGCAAACACACCTCTTCCACACTGAAAGAAACTGAATACTGCCTCGTAACTTCAGTAGTGGCCATGTGAGGATAATGGATAACCAGAGTCTTCGAGTCTCCAAGTTTCCATATCCCAGTCCCCGAGTATATGATATTTCAGTATCCCCATGTGAGTAGTTCATGTGCATCAAACCGACACACAGAGATGGTTACTAGAACACCATGTGCATAATTTTGTTTCACAATGAAGTCTACTTTACTGCCTGTGTAGCTTTCATTCACATTTTCCATTTGTTTTAACATTACTACCAACCTTGGATGTCATATGGGTGATGAGAAATGAACTTGGCATTGAAAGTTTAAAATATTCATTAAGAGTCTGGTACCAATTATTGATGGAAAAAATTGAATGGGGAGAAATTTCACAATTCTATGGTGGTTGTTTATGTATTAAAGAAAATTTTATTCACCATTATAGTTGACAAAAGTGGAGAATCTGACTTTATTAATTGAGTTTGAACATGAATAATCAGAGTTTGAAATGTATATGTAGTTGATATGCACTCTAAGAACTATGCTTTTCATGAGTAAAATGCTTGGAAATGTGTGCACTTGTACATTGCTTAATATAATTTTCAGTTTTAATTTGCACATGTTTGATAAAACATTTTCATAGTCAATCAAGAGCCATAACTTAAGAACTCCATGTCCCCTCCAACAAAGATTAAGTCTGGACACTGTAGAAAGCGCCACTCCTCTCCTTAGGCATGGCACCAAGAGCATAAATTTTCATGTGATAAGAGAAATTTTTCCTATAATGTTTTATATTATTCAATTTAAATATAATCCAAACAAAAACGGGGATTCTCTTGAATGAAATTACAATGAGCAGATTATCATGTTTCGCCATTTTACGTTTTTTTTAATATTTGAATTCTTCAATAAAATGTTGCTTTCAATAGATACTGAAACTATTGACCATTAAAATCATATACATTCTCCACATCTATCAATTTCGTATGTTCCAATCTTGTAAATGATGTCATAATATTTTATTCTAATTTGTCTGTTTATTTGGCAAACATTTTGTATCATGTACTTTAAAATATAATTACAATTTTTTTATTAAATATCAGATATGGTTTATTCTATATTTTTACTACACTTAATCATTCTTACCCTTTTTACAGTTGGAATATTATTTATAATTTGGCAAAATATAGGAAAATGCAGCATTGTTAAAGGCGGCCACTGCAATCTTCCAACAAATCTAGAATCAAGTAATTTAGTTATACATGTGGACTGCAAATCGGCAAATAAAGGTTTATTTGCAGGAATCATAGTATTGGTTGGTTCTATTGTGAGCATCATCCTATTCTTCATTGCAATGACTGACAGGTAATATTCAAAGTTTGATCACTTTGCTTTTAAGACAATTAATTAAATAAAAGTATTAAAAGTGCACTTAATATTCTAACTACAATATGATTTTTGAATTTGAACAATGTTATTTAATATGACTAATATAGAATTTTAGCAATAGTGTTATGGTTATCTTCAGTTTCCTAATATTTATTCATAGCAGATTACATTAATGAGGAAGTGAAGAAGTTTATTGCAGTCTAATTAAATGACATTTTATTTACAGTGAATATCTTGAATTAGGGCTCCTAGTAAACTCATTGTCTGAACTTTTGATGATAATTCTCATGACAGTGAGTGTGATTCTTGCTTATCGACAACTAAATCGCCTTGAATTTAACAAGGATCCAATATCTTTACTTGATGATCTTTTACTTTTCATTTGTATACCAGCTTTTTTTATGTATGGAATTTTGAGCTTAGTGCCAGCAGTCATGAAGGAAAATTACTTATCAATTTTTACTATACTATTACAGGTAAATACTTATGCTAATACTGAATTTATAACTATTTTCCATTATGTGTATTTTTTATTATCAATTTCTTTTCTTTAAAAAAAAACAATAATATTATCAGACATTTATCAACAATTATTTTGGGTGAACAGATAACTTGTGTTGATTTTAGAACATATTATGTTAGCTTAAATGGATATATATATATATATATATATATATATATATATATATATATATATATATTCATACTCATATTTATGCTAGGACAAAATTTTTAGTTTCAAGAAATCAGTATAACACACAACTTGAGTCATATACACTTTGCATACATATGTATACCGATGAATAACTTAAATGTAAAGCAAATCAGAAAATTGATGCAGTGACTTGTCTTTCAACAGGACCTCTTATAAACATTTTTAAGTTTTCTAGGAAACAAATTATGTAAATCACATGGCAATGTGTCATCTAGCTTGTATTAAAATTATCAGGTACTATCCCACTGTGAAATAGTGAAATATCATGTCAAATAATTTCCATATGAATTCAATTTTCTATGATATATCTCTCTCATGGGGTTGCCTTTTTCTTTAATATAACATTTCGTAAATAATGCTATATTTAATATTCTTACATAGATTTATTGTTAAGTGTTATTTACTTGTAATTAAATGCATTATCAAACATTTTTTCAGAATTAAAGTATGTTTTAATAATAATTACAGGTGCTTCAAGTTCTTATCCAGACACCATTTATTATTGATGGTCTCCGCCGCTGCAGTAATTCAAAACAACTACGCCAAGAGAAACCTGGACGTGAGCTAATTACATTTCTGGTTGTATGCAATGTAGCCATGTGGATAATGGAAACATTTGAGATAAAATCACAAGACAAACAAGATGATCGATATGAGGTTTATGGAAAATTCTTGTGGATTATATTTAGTCATATGACACTACCTCTAACAATGTTCTACAGGTTTCACTCTTCAGTATGTCTTGCTGACATATGGAAGTCAGCTTATGAATATGGAGAGTAAAATAATGCAGCCTGTATTTCAACATAAAATGTATTTGGCATGTTGTATGCAACATTCAATCAATATGAAACAAAATTATCTTCACTAAAAAGGTAGATTTCTCATAACCCTTGACACCTGAAGTAATTTTGTTTCAAATATTTATATGATACTCTCAATATTCTCACATGTGCATGCAGAAAATGTTAATGTTATGAAAGTCTATTTTATAAAAAAAAATATTCACATATATTCATACATTATCTATGAACAATAAAAATGTACAGTAATAAAAATATGTATGTATTAGTATAAAATTTTAACTGCAGAAAACTTTACCTTTTTCACACTGTTTATTTATTAGATATTTTTATGTCCTTTCTGTTTTGAGATTGTATGTCCTATTCAATACAATAGGTAATATATGAATAACTATTTATCAAAATGTAGAAATAAAACACAAATTATAATTTTAAAAAAAAATTAAGAAAGAATTAAACTTCCTACCCACATAGAGGCTCATATGGCAATATGAACTGAAAGATCTCAATATTATTTTTGTGATCCACTTATCTCTGGGTTTTCCTTAATAAATTGGTAGAATCCATTTATTTCTGAGAATTCCGCTCATAATTCATACCCTGATATGTGTTTCAAAACAGCATAATTCTTTTATTAACAACTATTTACAGATTAAAAGTTTTAAAATATCAACTCTTTATTTCAGTAGATATGGATTACTTAACCATTCTTCAGAATGTCAAGAAATACCAATTGATTTGTTGTATGTAAAAGTGAATCATTACTGCAATTACATGTATGATATCAGGAATGTCATATATCCCACAGCTGTAAGAATGCTTGAAGCCATTTATTATTTACTTAGTTGTATAATCATGGAGAAAGGTGATGTTACCAATTATTCTATAAATATTACTACTGGAATTCTCATAGAAGGAGTTTGTTAATGTTTCTGAAATCCTTATAAAGTTATTATTAAATATGGTTAGTATTAGTTAGACATAACATTGTCTTGTTTCTAGATTATACAGGCAACAGAAAAATAAAAAAATGAGTGATGGAACAAATGTTACAAAAGAGGAAATAGTAAAATAAACCTAAGTTTCAAATTGTTCATCTTCCAGTAATAAGGGTCATTAGCTCAGACTGTGTCAATGGCTTTCTGCATATGAATGATAGTCTGAGAAGCTACTACAAGACTTATAATTGATTACATGCTGCATAACTAAGTAACTTTTTATTTCTGAAAACAATTCAGTTGTCAAGCAAGCATCAAACTATTGTACAAACTTATACATTATGAATTCATACATTATTATTTTAAATAAAATTAGTTGAAAGAGTTCTTCCGCACTATATACAGAGTTATTGCATAAGAAATATTTCATAGTCTGTATAAATCTTGTTTCTGGCAGCTTTCTTACATCTAGTAGTAATTAGTTACACTATTTGAACCCTTGCCTGCCAGGTCCACAGTTGGCCTTGGTTGTCCTCAGAGCATGTAAGGTACTGGCAATGTTAGAGAATGTAGGTTTCCCGGTGGATTCTCGGGATTTCACCCAGGTTATGTCATTTATAAGATATGGTAATGTGTCATAAGCACAATGATCTTGTTGCCGGTTTCTTATGCTAAGAGTGTGGAGCACCCACTTCAGACAGGATATCATATGGAGACCTGGTACCATCAGTATCTTCATCAGATGGAAATGTTTTCTACTGGACTCTTGGGGACCTACTCCAGCCATCAGTCAGAGTGCTCTCTTCTGGGCAGTGAATACTATCTGGCTACCTCTTAATCTACGACACAAGTGTCACGCCAGATAGAAGGTGACTAAGGAACAGAGCAAAGTAGGCCATACATAGCCTGTTGGGGAGTAATACATGTATTATCTTCTCAGCAGGAAATTTATCACTGATAGCTTTAGACTGTCATTGGCTGTGTCTCTAGCTGACTGGAAGTGGGTTTCTCAAATAATGACAATGGTATCATTAGCATAATTCATAACTTGTCTGATGTTTGTAGAAAGCATCTAGTGTCTGCTGTGTATACTATGAAGAGTAGGGCCCCGAGGACCAAGCCTTGAAGCACACCAATTCATACAGTCAGTGAATTGGACACAGAATTTCCACTCTTCACCACCTGTTTCCTGTCAACTAGGTGTGGCTTAAATATCTGCAATGCAGTTCCAAGGGTTGCTGACATGGTGTAATTTTCCAACAGTATATTGTGGAGGACTATTTCAAAGGTCTTGTTTAAATCCAGTAGGTCAGTAATGAACAGTTCTTGCCCTAATAGAGCATCAAATATTTCCTTATGAACCCAGAACTTCCTCTGGGAAGCATCCTGTATTAAACAGTATTTATAATGGCTGCAAGGTATTGTACTATCTTCACTTTTATGGTTTTCAAAACCTGTTTTAGGAACTCTGTGATTATGTGAGTTTCCAGGGTGGGTGCACTAGAGCAAGGAATGTTTATGAAGAAATCACTTAAAAGTTATGACTCAATTAATTAAATCTTATGTGATTTTATTATTTCAGTATTTTTCATTAGTTTTGAGTGGTGTGTTTAGAGTTCTCTAAAATCTTGGCATTGAGTTGGGTTTTTTTGTATGCAAAGTTTTTTGAACATGACAAAGTCTTTTGACCTTATTGATGGCTCCTTGTGATTTTTCTGAGCAGTCACAGACTAATGGTGAATATGATGTGGTCTGATTTCAACATCCCACCATGGGTATCAAGGAGCATTGGACCTAGTGAAATCTTTTATAGGTCATGATGCATTTAAGCAGTTTAGTAGCTCAGTCCAAAAATTTTGAAAATAATAAGGGCAATTTTGAAAGATTCATCATCAAGTTTCTCATGAGGATATTCAAGGACTGATCAGATTATCATATTGTGAAGGTATTTTTATGTACCAGATTGTTGAGTGGTGCCTTTGCAACAAGAAATGAGTGATCTGAGAAAGACATTACAGGTATTCTTGATGTTGGTAATAATATTGCCAAGGATCTTTGATTAGCAGGACGTGTTGAATCTTTCACCACGTAGAATAGCCCATAAGATTTTAGTACATGCAGGAAACTGCAGGCTTCTTGTTAATGTGTTTTTGTGAGGTTGGCATTAATATCAGTGGAAAACATCACTTTCTTTTTTCCATTTTTTAGTGTTAATTTTACTAGCAGGAGCTCAAATCTCATCAGAAAGAACCACTGCTGTGCTTTATATTTTTTACTACACTATATAGACATTTAAGACTAATAATAAGTGAGATTATATGAACACCACAAACCTAAAAAAAATTGTTCCACTTGGATGCCATCTTATATTTTAATAATTGTAAATTGCAAGCCATCTCTTAAAAAGATTGCACACCAACCTCTTTGTTTTGATGTGCTGCCAAAATTGGCAGTTATCTTGTAGTGAACCAATCTCCAGTGACAGTTCACATAGTTCTTTTGACGCACCTTGGATTAAATATAGGTAATGTTATTTAACATAACAATGGGAGGTGAACACTAGCAACTGAAGGCTGGCTAGACATATTTTATGTTTACATCAGTCTATGCTAACACTCCCCAACAAACTAGACACAGCCAAATAGTTAACAAATCTCCAAATGCCATGAATGTAGGTCTGTGTTTTTCTTATCCTGTCTTCTGAAATTAAATGCAGTGTCAAAATTGCTTCTCTTGTCCCTACATTCTTCCTAAAACCATACTGATCTTTTCCTTACTTGAACTCTATTTGATATTCCATCCTCCTATATACTATTGTTGTTAATATTTTGAGCTTGGGATACTAAACTTATTGTCTTGTGCTGTTTGCATCTATCAGCCCCAGTTTTCTTTGGAATGGATATAATTATGATGTTTAAAAAAACCTTCTGGTATTCTTCATTTCCTACTTTGAATATTTACTACATGGTTGTTTTTGAACACATCAGCTTGGGATAGAAATATGGGGAGCAGCAGTGGCCAATAGAATGAATAGGCTGCTAATAACACAAAAAAGGGCAATATGATATATCTTTGGACTGAGGTACAGAGAATCATATAAAGTAGTATTTAAAAAGTAAGAAAGATAGGAATATTTGGAAGAAAGGCAGAAAATTTGCTTTTTGTATGTTCGGCATTGAATTATGCTAAAATTGAAGAAAGGAATGGAAGAAAAGAAGAGGACATAAAATATTTGATACAGCCAGGACTTGAACCTGGATACACAAAATCAGCTGTGTAACCTTCACTAGAGCTGTGGCATGCGTTAAACCATTCTGCCACCATATCGAGTATGATTAACCCAACCTTTTTCAGTCTTTATATATTAGGGTGGATAGATAAGAGGGTTAGAAGAGTTTGGAGCATCCATTAAGGATAAAGTACAACTAAATGATATGTTGGACACATGACAAGGGAGGGGGAGAGATCTTGAGGGCAAAAAACAGAACAAGTATTCAATCCTGTACACAAGGAATGATCCTCAATATTTTAAGCCATGAACCAGTAAAATTAATACTGATTCAGACCCAACCAATCAATGAATTCTATTCTATAACAGACTGCCATGACCCTTAAAAATAAAAATAGTTGGAAAACAACTTGAGACTGAAAAACTTGTGGGTATGAGGTTGAGATAGAGAGAGTGAAATAAACAGATGGGAACTGTAATTGACAGGGCAGTTATATTGTTATCTTAACAACAGTAAGCTCTTTGTACTAACATATCTCATTGTTTAGCTTTCCATGTGCATTTATTAATGTCTGTGTAATTATGTTGAATAAAGCCTTTCTTAAGTTTTCCTTGCTTATTCATGACTTCACACTCTTAACACATATAAACAATTAATTCATTTTGGTCTAGAATCAGAAGAAATTTTTTAATAAAATTGTTAAATTTATTAGTATGGCAACAAAAAGGTTTGAAATTGATAAGAAAATGAAGTTATATCAGATTGACTTTTTATTATGTAATAATCAAATATTCATTATACAACAATAAATTAGTCCCAATCTATACTTCTAAAAAACAATTCTTAATGACTTATTAACTCTTTGTGTTTATCTTTATCTGCCACAAGAAATTGAATTTTAATAATGATTCATACATAAAATTGTACTAATAAAGTTACACAATATACTGCCTAAGTGGATCCAAATGACCTTAGATGTACCACTTTTCAAATTTGAAGAATTATGTAAGTCTTTATTCTGTCTGCTTACAAATTCTAAATAAAAAAATAACAACAAATTATGGTAGTTTGGTAGGAATGACAACTTGAGCAGAAGAATCGCACATGAACTCTCTACCATATTTAAACTGCCAGTAGCAGTAAATTATATAATTGTAATATATTCAAATTTACTAAGTATTTTGATTTTAATAAATTATTATTTCAGTATTTTATTTAATAATAAATATTATTTAAAATGAAACAGAACCTAGTAAACATTTTTTGATTATTCCAATAACCTACTAAAGATATCTATAACTTCTTGATCTTCTCTACAAACTTTTCCAGTCTTTAATTTTTTTTTATATGGAGTTGATAGTTTGGGCATAGGTGCAGTGGCAGCTACAGGAATTGCTCTCTATAATGTATAAAGTACCAAATAATTTTAAATGACATTTGTAACTGATATAGAGTTTTATACAAGAAAATGTGGATTTATTTAAGCTATAAATAAAATATTGTATTAAAAATAGAAAATATAAATATTATTATGGAAGTTAAACAATGCAGTGTTACTAATTCAGTCTCATAAATTGAAAGTTTGATAAAAAAATTAGCTAACTAATAGACATTATTATATTACGGAAATAATAACTAATTGAACTGATCGTAGAATTTTCAGCTTGAGTTCTCACTTGCTACAATTTTCTTATATAGGTAGACTGTCTACTTGACAACAATGGTGGAGCTTGCTGTCAAAACGTTGTGTAAACAAACTTTGACCCAGGTTGAAACCAGATAATTGTATTTGAAACAAATTCACTAGGAAAGTCTTCGCTCTCTAACTTTATTATAGTCCTATAAAGTACAGAAGTATTTGGGGTATGGAAATGTTTTATAAGGTCAGACGACAAAACAGAAGTACAAGATCATCTTAGAAGTAGTTCTGACACTCAATAATGATGATTATTTTTTCTTTGCTGTTAAAACACTTTCATATAAATTACAAACAAATTTGCTGGTTTTATTTAATGAAAAAGGCATAACATGAAAGCCTCAGCCTAGGAGAAAACTTTTAGCAAAAATTGATAAATGTCATATTTTTCACTTTACACATGGAATATGATATTGAGTTATGGCGACACTTTTGTATTTGTACAGCTGAAAAATGAACTTTACATTTAGATTGTTGACAACTATGGAAGGAAGAGGGAAGGTTACCTATCAAAATCTGTTTCAAACTCCACTTGCTCACAACAAAACAGTTTGCTTTAAGAGTAAAAGATCAGAAGTGTCTCGTCCAGAATTAAGTGTAAAAATTGGTTAAATAGTTGATCCAATGTTACAATAGCATATTGGCAAATAATAGGGAATACAATCATCACAAGTAGAATCTTAAATTTGATTAATCGAGTAAACATTGATAAGTGTGTAAAATACCTAGAGCTACATGATATTGCTGTTGTGCTATTTAGTATGCAAACTGGCTTTATACAGCTCTCCGTGCTAATTTAACCTGCACTAAACCTTTCAACTCTGCATAACTATTGCAGCCCACATCCAAGTTGATTTGCCAAAAACATTTAGCCTAAGCCTTTCCTCTTTTATTCCTACTCCCCACACTTCCCTCTAATACAAATTTAACAATACTTCATGTGTTAAAATGTGGCTTATTAGTCTATCCCTCCTTTAAGTCAATGTTCACCATAATGTTCTCTCCGCACATATTCTACTCATTTCCTGATTTGTGACATTGGACTGACTCTGGCCCATACTGACTTTCAGCATTTTTCTGTAGTGCAACATTTCAAAAGCTTCTATGCTTTTATGTTCATGATAAATACACTATAACAAACCTTGCATATTAATTTCAATTATTTCATATTTTTATCTATTCAAAAACATGTAAAGAGTTCCAATTCGATAAAAACAGAATATCGCTGGCTAGTTAATCTAAATCCATCTAAGGTATCAGTTAAGAAAAAAATGTAAGGAAAGGGGCCACAATGGAGGAAGAAAGAAAAAATAGAGAATTGTCGCGTAAAGTAGGTATCTTTGGTATGTTGAGAATAGAAATGTTATAGGAAGAAAATGTATAAAGGTGGGAGTAACGATCACTATTTAAAATATAGGTTGTGTGGTCCATGTAGTATGAGGGGAAATCAGTAACAATGGGAACGTTATTTTAGAGAGGACATGGATAGACTAACGTGAATGGAGAACGCCTGGCAGAGATGTCTTGCAAAACAGTAGGGAATTAGAAGAAAATTTTGACACAAACGGGAAAACGAAACGCTTGAGGGAGGAAAGTACTGTTGTTCCAATTATTCTGGATTGACAATTTGGTAATTGCTGAACAAATCACAACAACAGATTCAAAGCTTTTAGCGCCATTTTCACCGATTTGAACGACCAACCTTTAATGTAAAATAGATCACTCCCTGGGAAGTACAAAAATTTGAGTGTTCTGCGCCAGAAAAAATTTGAGATACCCCCCCCCCAACACAAGAAGAGTGGTCAGAATATTGGGACATATATTAAACTCGCAGTACAATTGGGTGCCAATGAGGATGTAAATTTAACAGACTGGCAACATCGGTTTGATAATGATGCTTGCTTAAATAGGTGATGTAAAATAAATCTTCTAGCATATCTGGCCAGATTAGAAAATAATCAATAAGTTCAAATGCACTGACATATGTTTCAGTCATTATATGAAATGCATCATTGGACCTTGAAGATAAGGACAAGGAATCCTTTTGTCTTATTACACAGTCATATTATGCGTGTTGTTAGTGGCACTTTATATGATACAGGCGCATAAGAGGACTTTAAATTATTGTGAATAAATAATTGTTTTACTTTCATTTATCATTATGTATGATTGCTTTCCCTTTTCATTAACATTATGCCAGAAGTAACTTTAAGTTTTTATGATTTCTTTCTGTGTCTTAAATACTGTTAACTGTTTAAAAAGTTTGGTATTTCTTCCCAAAAATACCTGGTGCCCTAGCTTTTTCCATTCTGAGGAATAAATTATTATCAACTTGATCTGAGCAACCAGTAGGAACGAACCACATCATACATGTCCTGAATACATAATAAGAATAATTATTAATTATATGCTTACCTTGAAAATTAAGGAATCTGAATCATCTGTTGTGTCACTCCAGTCATCAAACTTCACTCTTTTACATTTCTTCTTTTTATTTACCTTAAAAAAGAAAATAGTTTTTGATCCCTTAAGCAATTACTTTTAATAATACAGTTAATTAAATAATAATGTGTCAAATTAATTATTTAATATTTGTCACTATGATTTATAAATATACAAATAGTATAGTTAATTAAAAGTACATTAAAGCTAAAATTAGTTTTAACCTTGAGCAGTGCAAACTGAATGCGCTGTACTAATATTTCAAGAATTAAAAGAATAAAATCATACCATGAAACCATATAAAAACATTACTAGTCATTAGTTCCTCTGAAACATATTTATAAGACTCCCATAGATATTCTATAATATATAAATACATTTACCATTTATTTCAAGTCACATTATGTACCTACAACAAGGAATCAGCTTGATAGATGGATTTAAAAAATAATATTTTAGTTACAACAAAAACAAAACTTTTATAGCTTAAATAATTCTTGAAACACCAAATTAAGCTCTCTATATTCCTCTCCGTTATTCCAATCTATCTCATCTGGAGCTTTCAGCTAAGTGCCATACACATCTGGATATAGCACTGTATAATCAATTGTACATGTCAGTTTTTAAAACTTGTCAGTTAATGACACTATTCATATTCTATTAATAATTGTCAAATATTTTTTACATCATTTAAGTTTATCTAAACGTTATTTCATTTGAGGTAAAAGTATTTATTTACCTGAGTATTCTGTAATGGTGCTGGAACATCTCTGTTTTTATTCTTTTCAGCTTCAAGAATAGTTTTCAAATCAAAAATTTCTTTCTCCAGAGTTTGTAATTTATATTCTGACTTCTTAATTACTTCATCTTGTTTTATTATTTTTACCTCAGTTAATTCCTGTATATTGACAATTAAATTAATGTTCAATAATATACCATTTTGTTTTATAAAAGATCAAGGCCTTATTTATCAGGATATGGAATACTGTATCTTATTGCGTAATATTTGTCCGCCTTCACCCTCTAAACAATTAAGAAACACAAATATTTATGATTAAAGCCGCATTCCGACATTTTCTTTTATTTCCATTAGTAATGTTTTTCATTCCTCTGTCCAATCTAAAGAGATGATAAATATAATACTACATCTGTTTCAGAGGACCGAAGGACCTATTAGTCCCTTGGATATTTGTAGAGTATTAATTTGGTAAATTATTTAATGGTCACCTCTCCTTCTGAGGATACAAGAATTGGAAACACGTCCACGTTATTAATGGAAGAAATAAATAAATATTAAATGATATTACAAATAATACAGACTTCATAATTATCTTTAAAAAATAATAACAATTTAAAGTTAAATAGAAGCACATCTTTATTGAATATACATTTACATAGAAACATTCAGATGGCAAGCTGAAGTTGGAACAGAAACAGTATTTTTACAGAAATGTCTTTACATTGAATCCTAATGTTACCAGCTGCTCCTTGGTTAATATTGTCAAATAAACTTCAAAAACTTCCTCATCAAATCGATGAGCCTTTCCACCGATACTTCGGAAAAGGTACAACTGCTTCTTTGTACTGCAGGCCCTACCTGATAGACAATAACCTGGTGATCACGGTGAGTGTAGTCTTCACTAACTTCCCAGTAAATATTACATCTGACCAAACTATGACTAATAAATGTTAGATTTATCACTGATCCCACACCATCCCGGTGAAAGGCCATTGTTGATCAAAACTACATCTACTGTGACAGCAAGGCTTGTCTAAGTAATGTTTTGTCCCCTTTCACAGCGATGTAATTTTGCACCCCCACCGTTCAACGACAGGCCATGGCCCAGGTCTCTTTCTTTCTGCGACATCACGTTAGTGGAGATTACATATGTACTTGGCATCCGAGCGATGCCAGGACGAACCTATGAATGTTGTGAGAATTCTAGTCTATAGCTTTGTCACTCTAGGTAAAATATAATAGCTGTACACATCCTTGCCCAAGTAAAACTGTCTTCCTTCCTTGTTTTAACTTCAATTGTAGTCTGAAATTCTTTGCTATTTTGTGTAAGCGGAAGTATTATTCAAAAATTAGAAGTGATATGGAATAGAGGGCTATTTAGAATTATACAATGAGTTACCAGTAGCTGTTAAGGACACCAATAGTATAAATGTATTTAAAAATAGTTTAATGTTAGAGTATAAAAAGACTGATCAAACGTAAAGAGTGAATTTGGATATAAGTACATAAGTCTTAATAGCTTATGTAAGGAAAAATAGAATATGATAGAATATGTAATTAGCTTATAAGCTGAATTTGAATACATATAAATTGGGGTATGCGCGTATATTAGAGCAGTCTAGACACACAGTGTATTAACACATACAAAAGTGAGTAGCTACCTATTGAAATATAAAGCCTCAAAACCTAATTGATTGTATCAAAGTTCTTCACTGATACTTTGCAAATTAATAATTTAATCTCTTCACAACAAATAATATGATTTGGGAATATCAATGCATTCACACATTCAATATTTGATGAATCAAGTAATTTATAATACTCAATCGTTTTCTCACTGACATGCTGTATACTTATTGTCTTCTTCTACAATTACCTTTTCTTGTGTCAAGATCAGCATGGTCCCGTGTTTAAATAGAGACTATTCTGTAATTATAACCTCTTGATGATCTTCTTGTAAGTGGGATAGTCCGAATTCTCACAGATATGATCGTTTGTATTCTTCCATACAAAACTGCATTTCCTGTTAACATTTTGATAACATAAATAGTATAAAAAAGTACTTTCATTAATCAATTTTGTTTACTATGTATGATGTACAAAAATAACAAGGAGTAAATAGCAAAGTTATAAATGGTGTAGTGAAGGGTGATAAATGTTATAATGTTAAGTTAGTTATCACAAATATTAACATATAAACAATTATTCGATAGTCGATAGCAATTGTCATATGATGAATATTCTATCGTCCCACATGATATTCGTCTACCCATATAACTCCAACGTGTCCCCGTTTACAAACATTTTAGCCACTATTTTCTTCAATATCTTCACAATGTATATTAAACCGTAAGGATAAATACTTCTCTTTTTTGTGAAAGCCTTCCTCTAGCCTGTGCATATCCTATCTCTTTATGTCTACTAGTACATCTACCAACCCTATGTTTGATTATGCTTCCCTAAGTAACAGAACATTACTTCTGTCGACAAATATCCTTCTCCCATCTAAACACACTGTTTGTTACTTTACTCCATACCCGCTGTTTTCGACCATAAGTTTACGTCGCACTATCTCACCACAAACTAAATTCACAAATCTATCTAAAGCACCACATTTCAAGAAGCGTCTATCCTTTTCCTTTCTGCAAGCGTCGAAAACCCACCTTCCCACAATTTCCACAACCCATAAAACACCAACAGTCCATACGAAACAATTTTAGCAATTATTCATATATTTACTACAATATTAATCTTCCATCTACTTAACCATATAGCCCCGCTAAGTAAATTCCCATGTTATTGTAACAAGCCTTCTTCCCTTGTGATGCAATCTTTGCTCTTTTGTTTTATTTTCTTTATTTTCTGTGCGTGAGTTGCTTTTTAATGTCTATTATTACATTCCTCAATCTCAATCCTAATTATTATGGCTGCGCCCAATCGTAATGCCTACAATATCCCTAAACGATTCCTTCAGAAACTCTATCCCTTCCCTATACATAACACCATTTGTTATTAAACCAACACAGCTTTTCCACATACTAACTCTTGGTACCTGACTCCTCTATTATCCCCATATTGAACTCTTTCTCCAGAGGACTCAGGGGGGGCGGGGGGGGGGGGGGGGGGGCGGGGTGGGGGGCGGTCGGTCGGGGAGAGGGGGGGGTGGAGGGAGCGGCGAGGTGGGCTGTTCTCCCTTGTAGTATGACTCCCTTTATATCAATATTCTGTTTTAACTTTCCTTCATTGACCCGTTCTATATGTAATTTAAACACAGCATGGGCCGACAGAGACTAGCAACCTTGTACTTACTACCTTTTCTTATGATACGCATTCTCGTTTCTTGCCCCTTACAATTAATTTACTAAACAAGCTGCCACATACTTCCTGTGAAGTGTTAATGAATTGAGCCATCCTTCTTGATATTTTTCATTCCAGTGCTTTAATAAGTGCCTTAATGAGTATGTATTCCAGTTCACATATATTCCAGATGCTTTTTATCAAATCTATCTACAAAATTCATGAACATTGGCCGTTGTTTCTTTCTTTGTATCCTGTCCCCTATCTAAAAATGAAACCACTCACTTTTGCATTTCTTCTTGTAAGCCAAGCCTCTTGAGGCTGATTTGCACATCCTATATATCTTCATCTCTTCAAGCGCCGTACTGAGCTTTCTCTTACGACGCGTATAATATACCTTTACAGGCCCTTTCATCATCATTTTATATTATTATTCTTTGTGTTATCCATGCTTTACTATTGTCTAGCTATACTTCCGTATTTTTCTTTGCTGCAGCTCTAGTCATTTCTTCCCATAAGAGGGCCCACTTCACTTACTATATTGTTTCGTTTCTCCTGTCTCCTATAATCTACTCCTGAATAGACCTTCTTTGAATACTCTGAAGCACCGTCTTGAATGCGGCAGTTTTTCTATGTTCCCTGTCTTTTTGTTCTAATTCCTTTTCTTGAGTTTCTTCCTATTCAGCCTGCCATTTCATTAACCATGCAAGAGTTATAGGTTAGAGTTTATATCTGCTCCTTGGTACATCTTGCAGTCTAGCACCTGATTCCTATACTACTGTCTAACCATTATATAATCTAATTGGTACCTGTCCATGTCCCCCAGCTTCTTCAATGTGTATAGTCTTCATTCATGATTCCTAAACTAAACTGCGCTTAATGCAAAATTCGACTAGCCTCTCTTCCCTTATATTCCTTTCCCCAAGTCCATAGTCGCCAACTACATAACTTTCTCTTCTGTTTCCTATTACTGTGTTCCAATCACCCATTTCTATCAAATTCTAGTTTCCCTTGGCATACTTAATTATTTCTTCAATTTCTTCATAGATTTTCTCAATTTCTTCTTCCTCTGCGGCACTTGTGGGCATATAAACTTGAATAATTGTCATTGGCTGGGGTTTTGTTTCTAACATTATCATAATTAACCTTCCATTATATTGTTTGTAATAACTTATGCATTGCCCCAGCCTTCTATTAATTACGAAACCTACCCCTGCACTTCATCTATTCGCTTTTGTGCTAATCACCCTATAATGATCCGATCAAAATTCTTGCTACCTGCCATCAAACTTCACTAATTCCTACTACATCTAACTTTGACATTTCCATTTCCCTTTTTAGATTTTCTAACCTACCAGCATGGTTTTTTTTTGTTTTTAAACCCTTCTATTCTGAATTTGTAGATCTTGCAATTCTTTGTCCTTTCTGATTGTTCTCCCAGTATGTCCCCAGCCCGACTAGATCGATCCAACGGTGACTAATTCTTTACCCTCCGAGAATATTTTACCTGAGAGGCTGCCATCATATTTTTATGCATTGAGCATTGCATATACGCAGGAAAATTGTGTGTTGACATATAATTTATAAATGTTTAAACTATAGTAGAGACAAAATAAAATATTGCAAACGGCTTAATTTTTTCTGTCAATTAGTCAGTAGTTACAACAGATTTGATAAGCATAGCAAATTTTGTATTCATTGTTTATTTTGAGCATTTAAAATATTAGATTTTTATTGCTGAATAAAAATGCTACCTTTATTTTAGATTCACATTCATTTTGTTTATTTTTAACTAGTTTTAATATTTCATTTTCTTTCACAGAATATTCTTCTTCAATTTTATTTAATGAATTTATTATGCTAGCTTTTTCTGCTTTCAAATCTTCATTAAGTGTCTTCACAATATTAAGACTGTCAGTAATTGCCAATATATCTTGTGTTAATGTGTTTTTCTCTTCTTTTATACTTTCATACATATTTTTAAAAGAATGCAACTCTTCATTATAACAAATTTCACTTTCTCTCAGAGCTTGAACCTGAAATATCAAATAATCTGAATATATAAAATTTTATTTGTAATACTAAAGAAAGAAAAGTAAATGTTATCCAATTCTATGCATACGGAATTTAATATAAGCATTACACAAGAATAGAAGGGACTCACATAAATAAGAAAGAGTATTAAAGATAAAGAAACCTCATCATTCAATGTAAGAGGAAAAATGGAAGTATTAATTTAATTTTATAATGTGATTGGAATGTCAAATTATATCTTGTTTCAAAAAATTATATATTACCTAAGATGCAAGGTATAACAGAAGATTTTATCATAAAATTAAGTACAAACAAAAGAAAATTACATTCTCAATTCTCTACCATGGGTGTATCATGTTACAGTATTAAATATGTTCAACAATAAGTAATATGAAATTTTTACAAAACCAGACCTCTTGTCATAATTTTCTTGATTTACATTATTATATCTTGCATATGTGAATTTATAATGACATAAACATGCTGTAGATAATTTTCCTTTGAATTAGTCATGAAGATGGTTAAGAAATAGTTGATATCTTGGATGAAGAAGGCCAGAAGGATTCGTCCACAATTCATTGCTCTTAATAACATAGAAGTAGGAATATGTAAGCTTTTTCAGTGATATTTTAGTCCATGCTTTTCTAAATGCATTGGAGCTGACCATGATGTTTGAAAGGGGAAATGTTTAGACCCTCCAAAACAGTTAATGGCTACAAAATCACATTGTGATAACACTTCTCCACCTCCACCATGGAACTCAACTTCTAGGTTTTTATGAGGTCAGTCAATTGCACTGACAATGGCTCAAATTAGAGACAGGATCAACTCTTGTTTGCTGGTGGTTTATATATATATATATATATATATATATATATATATATATATATATGCATCAGGAAATGACATTGTCATGTTAAAACAATTAATAAGGAAAGGAAAGAGAGAGAGAAAGAAAGTAGGTGACTTACCTGAGGTTCATAGATGGTAGGCACTTTGCGAGGTTTGGAGTTCTTTAAATTTTCAGAGGCACCGCCCCCTTCATCAGAAAGTTAGGAAGACATTTCCAGCGATCGGTCCGAACTTTCTCATGAAGGGGGTGGTGCCTCCAAATATTTAAAGTACTCCAAACCTCACAAGGTGCCTACCATATATGAACCTCAGTTAAGTCACCTACTTTCTATCTCTCTCTCTCCTTTCCTTATTAATTGTTTATATATTGTAGCATATAAAGTTACAGTTCCAGCCAAAAGGAATGTAAGCCGGGTATGTAGCATGCAAGTTGTGACTTGTTGGGCAAGTTTCACATCACAACAAAGGCAGATATTGTTGTCTGGTTGATGTCACAGGTTTTTAAAAGACCTACGATTGGCAGATGACGCCATGTGACCATGCTTCTGCAGGTTGGCACACGCCAGGAGCGGGCAGGTTGAGACAGTAGATCTTAGGATGTATGTGTGTTGGTCTGCGAATCCTCATGGCCACTTACAAATCAACGGCTATTGAATCAACCCCAGAATTAGATGGTGATACACCAAGAAGTATTTAAAGTTTTCGTTAAGTGTTTAATTAATTTGTGGACGAATTTTGAGTTGTCAGAGAAGATTAAATGAGTGACCATAAGCCCTTATTTTTAGATTACCAAACTTACAGTGCGTCGTGCGTTAAAATTTAACTAGTAAATTATCTGTTTGCCTCTATGAAAATTCCGTAAACTTATAGTTTAATATACAAATTGATTATATCGAACGGCAAAGGAATGCTTTAGCTTAATGGGGTGACATGGACCAATCTGCTACAATATTGGTCTTTGAGTAATAGTGTACACAATTAAGATTATTTTTGGGTTATATTACTAAGACACAAAAGTATATAATACATTTTTATTTCAATTAATAATGACACATTATGTACTCAAAAATTATGAGAAAAATTAAAGCATAAAGTATAAATTGGCTATGTTTAAAGAATGCTAATTACAAAAGGAAGTATCAAAAAACAGATCAAATAAATACCACCCTATGTTTCTGCAATTCTCATGCAACACATCTGGTGATTGAAAAACACATTTGAGTTAATCACCTTTGTGCAGTGTGTCATTCTTGCATTATTCAATCACATGAAGAAAGCAACAAGGATTGCAGAAACATTGTGAGGTATTCATTTTATAAAATTATTTTGTTTGTTAATTGGTTCTTCTTTTTGTAATTAGGAAAGTAAAAGTAGACTAAAGCCATGAAAGAAGCTTAGGCCATGATATTTCAATGGCAGTGACGGCCATGTAAACAACATGGTCTAAGCCTATGCTCACCAAACCAGTAAATTTATATATAAAACACATTATTTATTAAAATTAATCAAAGCACCTATATTAACTCATGATTTAATTGTCAGTGGATAATAATTTAATAATAATTTTTACACAACTTAATACAATCCAATTTTCATATCGAATTTAATCAATCATATTCAGGTAATTTTTCAAAGGAAATCAATAATTCTCTAAGAATTTTGAAATACTGTAATGATAAGTTTGATAAATTAAAATACAGCCACTTTTCAGCAAACAAGAATAATATTTATTTAATATATTTACAATATGTTGTCCACGTTCATGGATTTCATCAGGTAAATTTTAAATGAATAACATATATGTAAAAGTGACTAATTTTTCAGCTTTCAGCTTGGATGAATGAAAGATTGTAAATATATTAAATAAACATTAATTTTGTTTGCTGGCAAATTTATATACATAAAAATTGTATGTTTTTTAATTTATTTATACTTAATTGTCAGATTATTGATTTTAAGTTTAATACAAAATAATCTATGAAATTAGACCTCCTTTTCCAGTTCTGTTCTTTTAATTTCATATTGTTGCAATTCACAATGTAAATCATGGATTTTTGTATCATTTAAATCATATTGTCGCTTTTCTTCTGCAAGCTGTATTTCTTTGTTCTGGATTGCTTCCTTTAATGCTGCACTTTCTATTGACTTGGTTTCTTTCAAATATTCTAGATGCTTGCTAAATAACACAGATAGTTAATTAAGTTCTTAATACAATTTAAAATGGTTTATGAAATAGTTTCGGGGATAAATGTTCTCAGTGTAATCAGAAGAAATGTATCTAGGATTTTCAGTGCCCAGGAACAAATAAAGATTTTGCACCTCTTTCTGCTTCACAAAATGAAAGGGGAAAGGTAATTATGTTTTAGAAAATTTTACAACAAATGATAGTGTTCATAAAAATAAATAATAATATACTAACACTGAGAGTTGGTTGTCGTGAACTCCTAGAACTCTCCTTAATGTTTTGTGAGGACACCTTGGACAAACATCCTCCTGGGGCAATGCATCAAGCTCAATGGATGGCAAGAAATATTTATTGTTTAAAAATGTTACTGCTAAGATTAGAAATTCTTTAAGAGATGTCTCTCTGTTCTTTTAACTTTTTATGTCAAACTGTCAGTGCAGTGCAGCTGTAAAAGCACTTTACCAATATCTATGCTTCTTAAAAGGTCTAAAATCATATGAAAGGATAATTCCACAATTTCAAAAGAGCTCTAAATAAATTTAGTTACCATATGTGGTATATATCATAAGAATTGTCTGTCCTATGACTCTTCGATGATGAAGTAGATATACAAATATAAATCAAAATTGTAGCAAATTTAGCCAGAGAGGATCTCCACATTTGTGGAGAATTGGTAGGACAATCATATTGTTAACTCAGCTTTTCGAGGAGAGATTTATTTCTTAATATTTGCAGCTTGAATTCCATAAGTGCAAAATCAGGGAGAAATTAATTTTTGCTTTACTGATATGAAACTGTGTCACATGGCAACAGTAATTTATACAATGAAATATAATTTTAAGAAATGTAATTTTTTGAGTTCTTTACCTGTTTTGTGACATTATAGTGTTTGCTGTCTACATCATAAAGATGGTGCTCTCCCACATACTGAATTAATTTTTCTTGGTCTATATTTAATTATGTTAAATCAGAAACACACAACAACTACAAGTATAAACCAAGATAGACGTAAGTTATAACTTCCATTACAACTTAGAATAACAAGTGTTGAACTATAACTTATGAGACCTGGGTATATGGTTGAAACTTAAATTTATTCAAATAGTATTTAAATACAGCTCTTAAGTGCACAAATATCAATTATATTTTGGAATTCATTTATGTAATTTGGTTATGCCTGAGATAGGGAAGCCACATTACCATTTATACAACTCATTGGGGCAAGCATATAAGGTATTCTTTTATATATAAATTAAGATTAATAATATTTTAAAACATATTTCAAATTGGCATAATTGTTGTTGACATGCATATAATATATATATATATATATATATGAGTTGATGGTTTTATTATAATTAATAAAAAATTACTACTATCTTATAAAATCATTGTTTAGTTTTGATGTGGCACTAAGATATAAAATAATTACAGTATTTGACTCTATTGTAGCAGAATAAGAGAAGAGGACTTTAACCAAGAGAAGGGATATATTAATAGGCCATGTTTTGAGACATGAGGTTCTTGTAAAATTAGCATTAAAGAGAAGTGTGTGGGGTAAGAACAGAAGAGAGAGGCAAGGTTGGAATATACTAAGCAGAAATTGAAGGATGTGGATGTGGTAGTTATGTAGAAATTAAAATATAAATTAAAATGACTTCCAAGGCTGAATCGGGTTGTGTCTATTCTGTTCTTATTTTGGTAGACAACAATGTCACAGTCACAGGTAAAAAAAATTCAAACAATTCTTAAAGCTGCAGGTTTTGATGTCAAACCATATTGGCCAGGGCTATTTGTGAAGGTTCTTGAGGGAATCAGTGTAAAGGATTTTATAACAAACATGGGTTCAGGTGTTGGAGGAGGAGGTGGTGGTGGTGGTGGTGCTGCTGCTGCTCCTGCGGCTGCTAGTGCTGCTGCTGAAGCTGCACCTTCAGAAAAGAAGGAAGAAGAAAAGAAGACAGAGGAATCTGAAGAATCTAACAATGATATTGGCCTTAGGCCTTTTTAACTGATTTCTTCCCTATATTCCTCAAAGGATATTTTTGAATTTGTCCAATTTTATTGTACAATAAATTAAAAGGCTTGTGCAGAATATGTTAACATGGAGGGTTGCATCAAACTAGTTTAATGATGGAATACAACAACAACAACAATAGTACAGAGTAATTATGCACAGACTCAATGATAAATTATTACATTCGAAACTAATTATTGCCAATATTTGCTATAAACTCAGTCAACTAAAAATATGCAAATTGTCAAAAAATTAATGCACTAAATTATTAATTCACCTGTTGGTTCATGAAATGAATAAGTAGGTTTCTAAGTTTATCAGTGATACCAAAAAATTAAATCAAATTTAAACTCACAGTTTTTCATTAATAATAAAAGTGCATTCTTGGAGATCACTTTTCACTTTAGCTTTTTCAGAGATCTCGTTGTCAACAGAAATTTTTGTATCATGTAATGTAGTTTCCTGTTGTTGCAGTACTAAAAGTAAATCATTGTTTTCTGATTTGTACTTCTCTAACTTAAGCTTTTCTTCATTATGTAAATGTTTCATTTCATCAAACTTTTTTTGATATGCAAAAATATTTTCAGATATACTCTGTAGATTGAAAAAAAGGCAGGTTAGTAATATTTCTACCATTCTTGGCGAGTTAAAAAGAAAACATGTTTACTATATAACCACTCTGTTTCTTTTAATATTTACAATAAGAGTAATGTACCCTGTAATCATCACTAATACAGTCCAAATAAAAATCTACTTATTTAATAAGTCATTTTAATAAACAACATGACCATCTGAAGTTTTTCCATACAAAATATTCTAAATTAATCACATTCTTTAGCAGTTACAATTCTGCTCAAAGAGATTTTGAAAGTATACATCATTTGTATTAATGTTCAGTCTGTTATTAAAAACCCACCTCAGACTCTTCTGTGACATTCTTAAGCATGTCATAGAGCTTTTTGTATTCATCAGTAAGCGTTTTCAATTTAGATGCCTCTTCTTTTAAAACATTTGTTTCACTTGTAGTTTGATTTAGAGATTTTTCCAAGTCATTTATTTTCTAAAAATAAAAATAAACTAAATTAAAGCCAAAATAGAGAAATCATATCTGAATTATATTATATTCTGTTGATTCTATCAAGAATTTGAGTTACAAGTGTATGGAATGAGCCATAAATTGTACAGATATAATAATACCTTATGCAGAGTTGTCCACTCAAATGTCCCTAATTTCAGTTGTATGTGAATGGTAAACAGCTGAAGATAGAAACTTACAACAAAGTTTACGTGTAAGGAAAACTCACCAAGTTCTTTCTTGCTATGCACATCGCCACATCTCCATGTGCACTCCTGCAATCACTGTGATGATATCAATACAATTAATTTTTTTTTGCCAAGTACATGGGAGCATGTCTTCCTGAAATGATCTGAATAGCCTCTTTGATGTTCTCATGAAAAGTCTCTGACAGGGATGGCATAAACTTTATACTTGACATAGCCTCTCAGAAAGAAATCAAAGGGCGTTAAATTGAGAGATCTTGGGAGCCACACCATTGGTCCTGCCCTACCAATTCAACAGCCATTCCAAAGTCATATAAATTTCACTGAACCAGTGTTGGAAAAGAATGTTAACCTTCAGTTGTTCAATTAGTGGAAAAAGAACTGCTCCAGCATGTCAAGATATGTTGTACCACAGACAATTTTCTCAGTGAAGAAGAACACTCCAATGATGTTCTTCTGTGATAAACTGCACCAAACATTCAACTTGAGAGACTATCACAAACATGATCTTGAGTAATGTGAGGATTTCATCCAAGAAGAAAATCTTGTGTCTAGCATCATATTGGCAAATTCCACCCATTTGGATCCTTCATTCAGATTAAGATGATTGTAAATGCACTTTATATGCATCAGTTTGAGATGTTTGTGGACAATTCAATGAAATTTTATTTCAGTATTTGAAGTTCCCACGAACCGCTTCTTAAGAAATTCTAGGAGCTTCGCTCATAAGCGGCTCAAACATTTTCAATCATTTGTTGGATGGTTTGTGACCACCACTGTGATTCTATAACAAAATTCCAGTCGCTAAAAGTGTATTTTGCCACTTTTTTAAGCTTTTAGCAGTTGGAGTATTATAGTTAAAGCTTCACAAAACTTCTTTTGAACTCTAATAATTACTTTAAACTCTACATACTACAAAATAGTTTGCACTTTCATCTATGGTGTCACCATTTTGATAAATGAATAACAAAACCATGTCTTTGCACTATCTACCATGGACTTTTTCAGTTTTTCTTTCATATAAATGTTATTAGTTTTTATCTTCAACTGCTTACCTGTCAAATACAATTGTAATTAAGGACACTCAAGTGGACCTCCCTGTAATTATTATTGAGGACCAAGATTTTTGGGCAGGTGAATATAGACTGATTAGCAGAAAATTGAATAGTGGAAACACAGGGATAGGATGAGGCTAGTAATGAATAGAAGGCTGGGTCAACAGATATAATGTTATGAAATGTTAACATAAAGATTGATCATAAACCACAGCCAACCACAATAACACAAGTATATGTGTCCACAAGTGCCAGAGATGAAGAAGAGGTTGAGGAAAATTATGAAGAAATAATAAAGTATGTAAAAAGAAACTACAACGTGATAATAATGGAGGAATGAAATGCAGTATTGGGAAAGAGAAGACAAGGATATGTAGTTGGGGACTATGGGATAGGTAAAAGGAATGAAAGAGGAAATAGGCTAGTATAACTTTGCATGAAACACAAATTATTAGTGACATTTAATTGGTTTAGGAATCATTCAGAGAGAGAAACAATTCTAGATGAGAAAGAAAAGGAGGAAAGATGGAAGTAATACATGGAAGAGCTGTATCAGGGGGAAGTCTAGATCAGTCAATAATAGAAGTAGAGGTGAATGTGGATGAGGATGTGCTGAGGGACAAAAAATTGTGATTTGAGTTTGTCAGGGCACTAACAGATCTGCAAAGCAGTAAAGCACCTGGAATTGATAATATTCCAGCAGAGCTGATAAGTTCATTGGGTGATGAAGCATTATCAGCTCTATTTAAGATAAATTGAGATATATACAAGAAAGGAAGAGTTCCAGAATATTTTAACCACTTTAAATATATACCAATACCAAAGAAGAATGGCACTGATAAATGCAAACAGCACAGGAAGATTAGTTTGGTGTCTCATGCATGCAAAATCCTAACAAAAGTAGTATACACAAGAATGGAATATCAGATTAAATTTTAATTAGGAGACGATGAGTTTTTTAAAAATTCTGTGTTCATAGTTGCACTAACACCATTAGAAACTATCTAATTGAGTATTTGAACTGCTTTTTTAGTCCAGTTTGCTAAGTGAAGCACAACAGAAACTGCCAGGCCCATGCCAGGAATCCAACCTATGACCTCTGTGATGTGAGGCTGAGACGCTAGCCACTAGACCACAGATGAGCCTATGATAAGTTTGGTTTCAGGAAAATAATAGGGACAAGATGTTGACTTTGTGTCAGGCCAACATTAATTATGATTATATATTTGGAAAACGCTTTTGATAATGTAAACTATAATACACTACTAAGGATTCTGGAGATGAAAGCTATAAGATATAGAAACAGAAAAACAGGCAGCATTAATTAGAATTGAAGGACAAGAAAAGAAAGCAGAAATCAAGAAAGGACTAAGACAGGCATATAGTCTGTTGTGTTGCCCAGGCTATATAGAAAGAAAGTTAGAGAAATATGGAGAATAAATCATACTGCAAAGAGAAAAGTTAAGGAGACTAAGGTTTGCAGATAACATTGTGATACAAGCAGAATCAGCTGAAGACTTGAATGACATAATAAATGGCATGAATTTAATCCATGAGACAGAGTTCAACGTTAGCATTAATAGAGAGCAGACCAAGGTAATGAAATTATATTAAAAGGAAAATTGAAATGTGTTAAATCTGGAAGGGATACATTGACAGAGGTTAAAGAATTTGCTATCTGGGCAAGATCATGACTAGGGATGGTAGAAGTAAAGTAGACATAGAAAGTAAGATAGCACAGGTAAGGAAAGCTTTTGTGAAAAAGAAGAATTTACTTATGGCTAATATAAACCTGAATATTAGGAAGCCGGTACTAAAAATGTTTGTATGTAACATAGCATTATATGGTTGCGAAATGAGGATGATGGAAAGGGCAGAAAGGAAAAGAATAGAAGCTTTCAAAAAGAATAGAAGAGGAAAACCAAGGCTGGAATACAAAGAGCAGATCAGAGTGGATGTGGTAGATAGGAAGAGGTTGGCAGAGGATACGTTAGTTTGGGGTGCTGCATCAGGTCAGTCTAAGGACTGAATACTTAGACAAACAACAAATCTAATTCTGAAAATTCATTAGTACAATATAAGGAATGACTTTCTAGTGTCCACTTAGGGATTGAACTGCAACTTAAATCACATGTTGAATGTCAGACAAACTCAGGAACTCCCATAACACATTTCTGACACCAATCACAATAGTTTTCATGTTAATTTTATGTGGCACACCTCCAACCCACACCCTGATGAATAGGGTTAAAATAAACACAAGTAATGTTGGAGGAAACAATATCATAGGAACTGATGCAGAAAAATATTTCTTTGATGCAAATATCACCTTTTTTTAATATTTAAAATTTCCTGTCTTACCCCTACAGTATTTGTTTATGAATATCAAAGGACACATGTAGAAAATTTAGATGAAAGTTCTCCATGTGTTTAGATTTGTATGTGAAACACACAAATACAGTCAATTTTAAAGAAAAAAATAAGCAAGTTCTTTTACCATATTCAGTTCTCTTATAATTGTCTCTCTGCTTTCAGATAAGTGTTGAACAGTTGCACAGGAATATGACATTTTTCTTTCCAAATCTATTCGCTGTTCTTGCATTTCCTTCAGATCCTGCCCTAATTCATTCAATTTTTTTTCCAGAGACATGTGCATTGCATTCCATTCATTTGATTCACTTGCATGTTTCTCTCTTTCATTCAGGACTAACACAACCAATATAACAAATAAAAGAGTACATTTACTAAAGCAACTAAATATGATAGAAGAAAATTAAATATATTCTTATTTTATAAAAAAAAATAACCAACAGCTAATAGTACAAAATCTATTCATGATTTTAATACCTATTTCTTCAATAAAAGTTATTACTTTGCTACTTCTAATTACACACATTGTGTAATATTATACGTGCAAAATTATGTGAGAGGTCCATATTTGTCACAAAAAGATACATTATATATATATATATATATATATATATATATATAATATATATATAAATATATAATGTAATGTATCTTTTTGTGACAATATACAATATATATAATATAATATATATATATATATATATATATATATATAGTAACACGTAAAGTAGTTACAAAAAACAATGCAAGCCAGCTTGCAAGTCGCTACGTGTTGGGCGAGTGGCGCCATCCGAGACAACAATGTGGTCTTGTGAGATGTTCTGTTGTCTGCGAACGCAGAGGGTAGTCGTTAAGGGGTCATTGTAGAAGCAGGTTGTGTTTACATTAAGAATGAGTGAATTCCGGGTGCCCTAAAAGTGTTAAATTACAATTTTGAGGAATAGTTGGCCAGAAACGACCGATCTGCTACAATATATATCACATTTGTAATTACAAAGTTGACTCAGCAGCTGTCTGACATGCCATTTGGACATTCAGTCTTGAAGGAAGTTGGTTCAGGCTAAAAAAAATTGACATGTTCCTGCTACCCAGCCAGTTGTTAACTATTATAATCTGCTGTTCAATGTTTCTCTTTGCTTTCCCAATGAATTACTGATTTAGACTTTGTTGCCTTTGGGGGAATGAGGGATATAGAGGAATTGATAATAGGTATCACCAGGCTGAGAAGCAATAGGATATCATATTCTTGAGATCCTGAGACCCGTTCTTCAGTACAGAATGTCTGAACGGCATGACGGTCAGCTGCTCAGTGTCAAATTCAAACCATGTTGCACCAGCCATTAGGACAGCAATGCAACCACCCAACAAAACCACCAAGGATAAGGGGGAAAAAAAGAATAATACAAGCTCACAAAAAAACTACAAGCAGAATACATACACACAATAGAGATTAAAGGAAAAAAGGAAAAGTAAGTGAGAGTGATTATGAAAGAGACTGGACTGGAGAGTATGTTGGAAAGAGAGAACCCAAAGATAGAGCTCAGCACCTGATGAAATGGAAGTGGGAAGAAGAGATGGGGTGGGTGTAAGGAGGATAAGTGTGAAGCATTTGTCAAAATTATAAGTTTTGTGGCTTTGGGCAGAAGCAGCTATTGAGAAGTGGCTTTCAGATAGTTAGACAGTGCTGTGGTGATTAACAATGCACAACCTAAAACTTGCATATTTCACAGATGAACACTTTGTAACAGTTGTACATATTTGTATTTTAACAATGGAATGCAACTGTACAATTCATTTTTAACAGTCAAAATGTGTCTTTTCTTAACATTATTGGAAAATTATTACATTCACGTGTGAGAAGGAAAGCACACAACTATTATCATTAAAAAAATTATATGTATACATTACAATATATTACAAATAATAAGTAAATAGCTTACAATTTTTAGTTATATTTTGCAGAATTCTGGAATTTTTAATTTCTAATTTGTTATACATTTCAGTTAAATGGTCATATTCTTTCATCATATTATTATTTTGTGTTAAAGGGTACTTTCTAGTTTCAACAAATGATTGAAATAAAATATTCAACTTTTGAAAATGTTCTTGTAAAACAGAACACACAACACGGGTGTCTTGTATTCTAAAACAAATAAAATATGTTAAGTTACTAACAAAAGTAATAACTTTGTACAATTACTTTGAATTATTAAGTTCTACATACAAACCAAATATGTAAAGAGGGATGCATGTTTGTGTTCTGCATACAAATTTAAATGTGTGGAGAAATTACGAACAAACTTTTACACATATTACTTATAATCCTGGGACAAAAGTTGTGGGCATAAAACACACCTAGTGCCCTTAGAGTTGGACCTGTCATATAAAACACATAAAAACAGCTAATATTAAAATAAAATATATCATATTTTAGGTCACTGAGTTAGAATCTCATTTCAACTGCCGAATCCACAAGAGGGGATCATGTCTGAGGTGGAGGCAGAAGGGATACAACGGTGTTGTAGAAGTTGCTGAGTTGACATTCACCATGCTTGGTACATTTCACTGAAAATGTCTAATATGACTGGGATTGGTGTTGAAATTGGAGTTTTAGGTTCATTGAATCAGTTAGTGAGATTCATCATGTCAGTTAATTTGTTGTCACACACACACACATAACTGACTCCTCTCCTCCATTTGCATAAGTGGTAATGGGGGAGGGGGCTGTAAAGGGATAAGTGGCACACGTGTCATAAATCCATACTTCTTTGTGTTGTGGAGATAAAGTGATGCTGTTGATGCCATTTAATTCATAAGTTAACTAAAATATTAGTGGCTAATTAATTCCTGTTATGATCTAAAAAGAAATTGAAGAAATAATTAAGTATGTCCCAGGAAACATCATGTTCTAATATAATTAAATATTCAGGCATTACGTCCATTTTGAAATATAGCCTTCATTAACGTAAAAATAATTTATTCTAATAAACATTGAGAGTAGTGTGTTGCAATTAAATGTTAAGGACTATTAGTGGCACAAACTGTATATTGTTATCTAATTATACAAAATACTTAATATTCATCGAACAGATAAGAATATTAATTTGTTCAAAACAATTCTAAATATTGCAAAGTTGAAATTTGTTTTCTCGACATGATGCATTGGTTTATAATGGTTTTTTTCTTTAAGTTGATAATTATTTCACAGAAGAACACAATTAAACTTTCTTTAACATTACTTGATAAAGCATTTATGCATATACTAATCAAACAAACTATGAAACATTATGGTAACGGGTGAGTAGGTGATTTCTTTAAAAAAAAAAATTTATGTGAAAAGAAATGTCTACCGATTTTTAAATAAGAGCTAACTCAACTACTGATGAAACTGAATACAAAAAGTCTAGTTTAAAAATAATGATTAAATAATAAGTAGACCTCAAAAATTATGGTTTGAGCTATCTTGAATATAAAAAAGTTTACTAAATAAGTAAAGTCTTACTTTTCTTCCAATGACCTTTGTTGCTGTACTTCATTGACATATTCATGAGAAACTATTTCACAATTCTTTTGCTGTTCCAAAATATTTATTTTCTGTCTTTCCACAATTTCTTCCAATTGAGAAATTTTATTTTTCATTTTTTTACACTCTTCTTCTCTATTTATTTGCATTTCTATAATTTTATTGGTTTCCTTCTTTATTTTAGATTGGAATAATTCTGTCTCTGTAGTTAGTGCCCCAGAATTTGAATGAGAAGCTCTGTTGATGCTTCCAATTTTGTTAATGCTACTTTCTTGTCCTGTTTGATCAACAAACTTGACACGATAAGACTTTTTGGGTTGATGTGTCTCTGACAAATATCTTTGAGTGTGTTGTTTTCCATGTTGCATGTTACTAAGATTTCTGTTATGTGATCTCACAGCCTCAGAAAAAATACAATAAAAGATTTCACACAAACATTATACATTCTAATAGCATGAAAAGTCACAAAATAAACAATGTGAAATAAATAAATAATGAACTAATTTTAAACCTGTGTCCACTCAATTTTAAAAGTAGTAAAATAGCTTTCAAAATTGTTATCTTTATTTCACATATATAATTATATGATCTTCTGAAATACTTGTCCTGTATATATACATCATAGATTTAAAAGAATGAATATTATTAACTAAATAAAAATTATTATATATCACAGTATTATATTTTATGAATTAAAATTGAAAAATAGTACAGATTTCTTCAGTTTTCGCCAATATTTCCTTCACATACTCAAAGAATTTCTATGCTTGGTCAAGACTCTTAGCCTAACCTAGACAATGCTTGGAGTTCATGAGTGAAATATTGGAAAACACCCTGAAGGGAAGGGTAGCTCAACAGTCCAAAAAATTAAAATTTATATGAGGCCTTATCACAATTCTTCTTATACCTATCAATTTAGTTTTTCATTCAATTAATGATTTTTGCACAAAATATGAATATAATGAGAATAATTAATATGATTTCATGTTTACTAAAATCGTACATGGCTATGGATACAAATCTCAAAAAATTTATTAAATATTATTTCAACATACTAGTTAAGACCTTGATTCCCATAAAGCATGTAAATTTCTATAACCTTAATCTCCACCAATTGTATAATTTACATCATTTCAATATATTTTTATACCTTTATTATAAATAGTGTGTTATCATTCTATATAAATATCTGGATTGTATTTAAATAGCTATAGAAAATCTATATCATGTATGCAATGCAATATGACATTGAAGCAGCAGTGAAAATTATGATTAGCAAAAATTTTCTTTAATTGAGATATTACTAAGTTTGAAAAATTTGTTCCTAATTTTATATTTAACATTCAGGTAACTCAACATTTAATTTAAGTAATCAGGTGATACAATTCTTCTTAAGTATAACAAATATTTATGAACTATAACATGATCCCTGTAAAAGATAAAAAATAAATAGTATTTTTATAAAATGTAGTTAACAAATAGATAAAGTAGGGTAAAAAACAGACAAAATTAGATGTTAAAATAAATTCCACACAATATTTCAGCAAACCTTATTACCTTAATCGGCTATAGCTTTTGAACATATCTTTTGGCTTCTTAATCTGTTTGTTTAAAGTAATAGACATTTTTTAATATCTTAATAAATAGTACTTACTATTTTAGAATGAGTACTGCCTCGTTTTTCAGCCTCACCCTGGAAGTGATTTCTTATTTGCTCCTGCATACCTACAAATGTATTTTTGAAATAGAAGAAACCAGATACAGCATTAATATAAAATAATAAAATCAATTTTATATAAGCTCTATCTTTAATCACAAGAAGAACAATGAAAGTGCATTCCGTATTCTTTTGCCAGGTGTGCTTCTTATTCCACCTATTCCCAATAATGGAAATCTTTGCCTACTTTAGAGCTGTACGACCAATGACTATCCAGTATTGTTTCAATTCATGCCTGTACTGAAGACTACAGCTACTTTGTGTCCATAGGTAAGATGCAAGTCACTGTTTTAACGAGTTTTGAATGGGTTTTAAGTCCGTGTCACTGCCATAAGAATGTTATGTAAACAAAAGGCATTGACTCCAACACTCCTACTGGTGCTGTTATGCAGTACCAAGGCCCAGAAGTTCAGTTTGTTTTCCTATATTGTCGACTGTCATTGTAGCTTTTTATGTTTAGAAGTCTGCAATTAGTGTTCCATATACTTTCATTCATAAAGAGAAAACTAGTTTTCCATTGATGAGAAAGTAAATATTTTGAAATTCATGCTCATTATTTATTATTAATCTGTGTTTTGTAACATTTCAAATAAAGTATTTTGGTTTTATAAGAAATTTTATGAAAAAGTTGTCATCCAAGGGTTTTTGGACAGTTACTGTTTAACTTAAAGCTTTAATTTACTTTTAGTAACATGTTATAATGTGACAAACTTATAAACTGCTTTTGGACATAGAGGAGAATCTACATCCAAATCCATTGCACAACAAATTGCATGTAAGAAGGATATAAATAAGAACACTTCAAGTAAGCTTAAAATCAATCCCTTTTATAGCGTCATCATAACATAACCTGGGTACCTGAAGAAATGGAAGACAAGACAAACCAATAGCATTGTAAATTACCTGAATCAAATTCAGATAGTACACAAAATTTAAAAGATTTAGCTAAGTTCATACTTGTGCTAGAAAATTATGAAGCAGTTCAATACCCTGGACAGATATTAAAGCAGAAAAAGATCAGGTATTTAATAAGTGCCATGATGAAAAATGGCAATGATTGGAAATGATAAAGTAAGGCAGGTATTATGAACTATTAAGTGCAAGATATTGTACTAATTATTTACCCACCCATTAAGATCAGTCACTGAGGTACTTATTCTGTAAAAAGAGTTCAGAAACTACCATGAACTTTATTTCTAATTATTGTTTCATTTATTCCCACACTTGTAAAAAACAAGAATATTTAGAATGTCTTTTGTTTAACTTTTGTCAAATTTACATTATTTGTATCACTAAAATATTGTTACAGTCTATCATTGTGCCCACCCTGTCTTCATTACAATTAAAATCTGGAAAAAACCTTTGCAAGACAAAGGGGGTATTAATATATATTTTCACAATATACATATTGACCAAGGAGTGAAAATATTAGTGGCTAAGAATAATCAAAAATCAATCCAAATAACACATATGAAAATGATTTGTAATGGACAGCAATGTAGAGGGTTATGAAAAGTTCAAAAACCTTGCCAAACTCTATGGTAATGGTGAACCCATGTTTCATTTATCAGCGCTGAATGTAACTCTTTTATCATCAAATGCACCCAGCATCAATGGGGAAATGTCCATATGAATTTTTGATCCGCATGAGCATACATGGCATTCAACTTGAGCAAAGATTTTTAGTGTGCAATTCCTCATGGTAAATGTAACCGATGCATTCTTTTGATATTAGTACTAGGAATTTCATGCACCATAATATGCCGATCTTCCCAAATTATATTGTGCACTCTTCAGTTGAACTTCAGGAGGATCATTATGGATGATTTCATTGTCTCATTTTTAAACAATTTTGGTCAGCTTTAAACCTACTTCTACAAAGAATTTTATCACTGCCCAATTCTAGGTTCTTTTTTCAAACAGAGTTGTACCACAATATGACACAGAGTAGTTGTGAAATCAAAATACAATTTGAACCACTCATTAGTTAAAGTTATTTTAATGTAGTTTATATTTTCAAAAGAAAAATATATTTTTTACCAAATATTCTTTTAAAGAAAATTACATACAAGGGGTGTCATTTCCAAAACTTGGACCCCAATGAGAAAATCTACCACAGGATTCAGCCAACACGTGCATTTAAATGACTGACTAGAGCGAACTGTTCAATGTAATTGCTTGCAATTTCAACAGGAGTCTGCTGTGCTTAACAACAATCTTGTTTGTCTATTGAACAGACACTTTAGAACTTCTTGGCATGTTTTTTTCAATTAAGTGAACCCAAATAAAAGTCTGATCCATCTTGCACTAGCAAATTAAGGCTTTAAAGCTACTGCAATGTCTACACCTTTCTTATGTACAGTTTTATATTTGCAAGTATAGGAGGATGTCAAAAATATGCAATCATGGAGGTACTCTTACAGCTGACTTCTTATCAATAATCTCAAATGATTAGTCTCCACTGTTTATTGCTGTAAATGTATTTGTGGAACTTCTTACAATCAAATTGAATAGCATAAGCATCCTCCTCAATTTGAGGAGGTAAGTGCTTGAGTTGCATAACTTACAAGTTTCCCTTCTTAAAACAACATGGCACCCACAGCATGAGAACTTGTGTCAACTGAAAGAATGTCTTTTTTAATGTCATAACATGATAATACAGGTGTGGACTTCAGTGCAGCCTTTATCTTGCTCGCTACTTTTTCCTGTTCATCATTCCACTCCCACACAACCTTGTCCATTACGAGTCAATGAAGAGGTTCAGTTATGTTCAAATAAGCAGGCAAAAACTTAGGTATACCTACCAATCTAAGAAGTTAATTTTCATTGGGCGTTGACTTTAATTGTTCAATTGTGCTAACCTTCTTCAGATCCAGTTTAATTCCATCTTCAGACAATATGTGTCCCAGGAAATAGATATTCCTTGCTTCAAAAACGAATTTAGACTTGTTTAAATGTATGTAGCCCATTATATAGATACCATTTTAGTCTTATCAAAAAAAAAATTACATCATCAATTGCATGTTTTGTAATCGTAAGCCCCTTACAAACTTCAGACATCATATGTTGAAAGACTTCACATTAAAAATGGAAGGCATATGAACTGCCAGATAGATCCTTTGAATCTTGATCTATATCTCAAATTTTCCAAAATCCTTAGCAAGACCCCATATTTGTATTAATTGTATCCGACATACCAGATCCAACTTCATGCATGTCTTTCTTACAATAACGGGTTGAACCTCATCATCAACAATTATGAAATTAATCAGTGATTGATTGTAAAACAGTTTGCTTGCTATCTTCACTTGACCAGTAACATTTAATGTGCTATCTGAAAACGTAATGAGACACTTAATTTTTTAACGATGCAATGATAAACACAAATCCCACACTATGGATGCTGGCAAACCATCACACTGTGCACTTGTGTCCAATTTTGATGAAATCTTTTTATATTCGTTTAACACTACTTCTTGAAACCAATCTTCATCAGGAGTTTCTATAGTGTCTATAGCGTTAACAATGTGTCTTCCTCCTCACTTTTTTTTCTGCAGCCAATGAGTGAAGATGTTTCTTCTCACTAGATGAATGCCCTTTCTTATGTTTGTCAGTGTGATTATTGTATTTAATCACTTATTAGAATAAGAAGAACAACCAGGACAATCTTTGAAACTTTCTTTATTGTGTTTAGAACATTTTAAGTAGCTTTTGACCTTATGTCTTATTCATCTTTAGTTTAATTTCATTTATCAGAGACACAGTGTCTTGTCATTAACAACGTCGATTTTAACACAGTTTTTTTTTTTTTTTTGGCGGGGGGTGTTAACAGGCTACATGAGGCTGATCCTGAAACAGGCAACTCCCCTTTAATAGCATAGGAAGGGAATTGAAAAGGGGGGATGTGGTAGGTAGAGCAAGGTATCCAAGGGTTTACTAGGGTCCCCGGGTTGTGGTTTAAGGATCCTATTCATTGTTTCACCTAAAGAGATACAAGGAAAACCCTAGAAAACCTGCATGAGGTAGGTCGGCCATTGGGTACTATTCTCACGCCCTTCCGAATGACGGGAGACGAGTTTGACATTTGTATAGTGGTACACCACTGTATTGACTGTCAGTATATATATATATATATATATATATATATATATATATATATATATATATATATATATAACCATTAAGTATGTAACATCCTTAAATATTAAGACAGTAATGAAATGTTAAAAGACTTCATAATTTACATTGTTGAATACAATACTCACCAACTTCATCGGGTAGCAACCATGAATGTTTGAAGTAAACAATATAAAATGTATATGGAACAATTACCAAAGGTGATTGTAAATTTTTAATGCAAAGCATATAAATTGTATAATTAAATGAAAGTATATAATACCTGTTCGCAGAAGAAAATATTGATTATAACGAATAAGTAAATTCAAATGTTTTCGAGTGTTTTCCGTTTGAACCTCGCGCTTTGTTACTTTTAGTATACGAAACGATTGTGTTTTGTCAACCATAGATAACACCTACTTTTAATGTACTATAATTTATTTTAATTATTTAATTAACTACATATTATATGCAATTTTTAAGCTAATTTTATAACATGTACAATGTCTATAAATTGCTTGAACTGATGTCTTGGATCGGTGAATGTCCAACAACGCTACATCGTTATCTATAGCAGTCTATCCGCCTTCATGTCTTCAGTCATGGACGGATAGACAATTCATAGATATAACTGAGGAGATTTAGCTCACGCTATTAGTATCAGGATGTTTGATAGGCTATTCTGGTTTGCCGGACTAAGCAGACTAGCTCTAAGGGCCATTTAATGGCAAGTGCAACTCCTCCCTGCGGGGCGAATCTGAACGGAAAGGAACTATGTGTGCGGCAGGCCTTCAGGGAGATTGATACCTCGGGGTGCGTGGAGTCTCCGATCTATCCTTCTTGTTTTGATGGTTACTACCACCTTCAAAATATTCTTAACTTTTTTCAATACCCTGTACACAGGAACGAGAGATGGAAAGACCTAAAATTGGGATTTGGTGTTGTCACTCCAGGTAGTTAGAAGAAAGTAAAATTTCCTCAGGACTTAAGAGGACAGCACATCGGCTTAGATCCTTAAAAATGTGACAAGTTCATTACTACCTAGCTTGGCGACTAAAAATATAAAAATACAGTCTCCCGGAGTAGTTGTCATATGAAGTCTTCTCGAAAGGTCAACCGAGTAGTTTTGCTAATTCGTGAAACGTTTCAGCAACTTGCAGCGTTGTCATCTTCAAACAAAATATCTAGTTCATGTCCTCAGTTGTTCCTTGTGTAGTATTCTCGTCTAATTTATAATAATAATATATCATATTCCGTAGATTCTGTAGAGAAGTTTAGTTCCAACGATGTAGAAATAGTCAGGGTGTACATTTATTCCATTATATTATGTGTTATTTATAAACAATCAATTGATTATGACTAATAATATTCTATAACATAAACTTATAAATACCTCATGCTTGCTATTTACAGCCATATATTAACAGTGATATATTGTGCAACAACATACAAAGAGGATTCCGATTAATGGTTCATGCTGACTATTTTCATTTTAATTTGACATTTCAGTTTCTTCTATAAATTATTTGAATGAATAGAAGTAGTAGCTAATCAGAATTGAAGATAACTTGGCTTTAATTGACTGTGGTTATTGGAAAACTGTTTAATTATTTGTGGCAGTCTGTTAAAGATGGAGATCCCAGAATTATGTACACCTTTCTGTGCAATTGATGTTTTCCTTTTTTTGGATAGATTATATTTTTTATTGTATTGAAGCCATGAACATCAGAATGATTTATTAAATAAGTGCTTATTTTCAGTTATTTCGCATGACAGAGTGAAAATCAAATAGCATTGGCAAGTATTTCCTTTTTATCAATCGCTATTTCTGTTACAGCGTCTGTGCGGGTTTTTGAAATTGATAATATATATTTCGATTAGCTATGGACAGACTGGCTTTGAGAGTTACATCTGAACAGTCTGTGAACTAACTACTACAACAATAACATTTTTAAGTTTCTCTTAAAAATAGAGTGCTAAATTTTTCTAAACGTAAGCGCATTAACATCCATTTATTTCTTTTAAATTTAGGGACGAAAACTTTCATTGGTGATGAATTCAGTATTTAGATATCCATAAAATTCAGGTAGCATTTAGAAAACGCTGTGGAATATTGACTGTAAAATTTCTCATATTTTCAACATAGACGCTTACCGCGGTAGCGAGTCAATTTTGTTTTTATTGTAATCATATGGGTTTCCTTCAAGTGTCAGTGTTAACTTTATTATAATTTTGTGCATTTATTCATCATGCAGCGGGAAGAGAAACAACTGGATGCTGCATTGGAAGCACTTATTATGAAAGTTAATGACTTGAAAACGTCAATTGGTTCAATGCTGTTTAAATTGGAACATGAGTACGAGACAATTAATTGGCCTACCTTTTTAGACAATTTTGCACTAATGTCGGGCCATTTAACATCTATATCAAAAATATTGAATCACGACAAATCACCTCCAATGCGCAATCTAACAGTTCTCCCTCTACTTCTCAGTCCTGATAGAGACGAAGAATTGGTTCGTTTGACTGAGAACCGAATTAATACTTTTTCTTATGATGTTGTGCCCGATTATTTAAGGACAAAACCTGAGCCAGAAGTAGAACACAAAATGATGCAAATGGAACACAAAGCTTCAAACATATCATTCGAAACGGCACAAAAGCAAATAAGTCTATATACGAAAGTTGTGAATCACGTCTGGGAACTTGTAAATAAAGCCAGAGAAGAATGGGAAAGTGAGTCTGGTTCAAGATCCGGTGTGAATCAAACGTCTTCGATGACAGACACCCACACATTAGTTACTGCCATAGGAATGGGTAAGGGTTTGGTGCCAATGATTCAGCAGCCAGCACAATCAGGACCTCCAGGAATGATGGTTGCTCCTGTTGGAAGACCTGGTGGTGGACCTCAACCACCAGGTAATGGTCCAATGAATCCTAATCAACCTGGATCAATGGGCTCTATTGGAAAAGCCCCTTCTGCAATTAAAACAAATATAAAAGCCGCAACACAAATACATCATTACAGCAGATAAAACATTATCATGTGTGGGAATAGTTCATTTAATCACAAATCTTTAATTATTAGCAGTGTTTTGTTTGAAATATGATTTCATTTGTAAATATAAAGTGCTGTGTACTCATTTATTTTGACAGTTTTCATGAATTTAACTTTTTTTAAATGGATGTGAAATATGCTAATATATTGGATTGTTTTAACATGATTGTAAGTATGAAACAAGAATGTTGTGAGATGATTGGATGCAGTTAGATACATCCGAATATGACTATAAACTTTCTTGGCACCACATACTTTGTGCATGAATTTTAATTAATTTAGAATTAATCTGAAAGAATATGAAGTGTGGTATTAATTGACCAAATTACTTTTAAAATATAGATGTATGTTTCTATGGTTTCTTTAGAAAAAGTTATTTTATAAATATGTATATTAAAATTTATAAGCTTGTGAATCAAAACTTTATATAAATTTCAACAAATGTTTCTTTAATTTTTGAAGCCTTAATTTATGTGTAATTAAAGGGTAACCACAACAGTCAAAAATAAATTTATGGATTTCAATGCTTAAGTCTCTAGCATATAATAATGTACATTGACACTCAGGGTTATTATAATCCCATCAATAGAAATTTGGCTAAAAGGTGTTACATTGTACCTTTTAAGTATGGAAATTTTACTATTTATTTAAATGTCCTTTCCTATTGTAAGACATGCACAAATGTTCTTTGTTGTGTATAGTAAACTTTTTTAGGGTCATAAATTGTTATCAATTTGAAGATTTGTAATGCTTTAAACCTTCTGATTGAGTACTCTGCAACTCAAAACTTTCTGAACATGGCTCAATAAAATACCAGTTTGATGAAATTTAAAAAATGTGTCTGAACAATCAAATCTAAAACTATGAAAATTTGAATGTCTGTACTAAAAATTGTACACACACAATTGTGGCAAGCTACTTCTAATATTTTAACATCTACCAAAGTTTTTTTTTAATGTTCTGTGATTTCTGTTAGTGGATATACAATTTTTTTTAATTTCATTACCAAATTTCACTATTGTAGAACTTTTGGGACATGCCATAGTCATCTAAAAATAAGACCAAATTAATTTAAGTACTACAGAAATTTAGTTACAACTATTATACCATTCTGTGACAAAAACATTTGAGGAAAAATGACATGACTAGGATGAAAATAAAAATTGGGAGAATGACCATTAATCACTCGGTCATAAACTAGACAAATTTCATTATTGTGAAACTCATTTAATCAATATCGCTGATTACATCACCCAGATATGCTGTATTACTCTTGAAGAGTTTTACAAAATAAGAATGTAGCTTTATAACAGATTTTCAAATTGTATAAATTTGTTCATCACAGCTTTGGTAAGGTTTGCTTGTTTGAGGGGGGAGGGAGCAGAATAAGTTTGGATTGTTCATATTTTGAAATGCTTAAAATTTTAGCAGATAAATACTACAAAAACTATTTCACACAATTGACTTATACATGTTGTGGTATTTGGTCCTAAGACTGGTCTGATGCAACCCTCCATGTTAACCTATCTTGAGCAAGCCTTTTCGTTTCCTCATAAACAGCACAACCCATATCCTCCCTAATCTGCTTAGCGTAATCTATCTTTGGCCTCCCTCTTCTGTTCTTACCCCACACACTTCCCTCTAATTTTAGAAGACTCGCATGCCTTAAAATGTGGCCTATTAATCTATACCTTCTTTTGGTCAACACCCTCCATATTGTACATTTTTCCCCTATTCTGTTTAAAACTTCCTTGTTAGTTACTCTATCCACCCATCTGATTTTCAGCATTCGCCTATAGCACCACATTTCAAAGGCTTCTGTTCTTTTCCTTTCCAGAGCTCCTATCGTCCATGTTTCACACCCATATAACGCCACGCTCCATACAAACATTTTAGCAATGAATTCCTAATATTCACACTTCTATTACCCATAAGTAAATTTCTCTTTTTCATGAAAGCCTTCCTTCCCTGTGCTATCCTATTATTTATGTCTACTACACTTCTACCATCCTTAGTTATTACGCTACCCAAGTAGCAGAATTCCTTAATTTCTGTCAAAATATCCCTTCCCAATATAACACACTTTGTTATTCCATTGTTTCCCAAACAACACTCCATTAATCCTCATATTGATCTCTTTTTCCATTACTCCGTTCGTGACATTTATTATGATTTCCAAGTCTTCTTCCAATTCCCCTAATACTACAATATTGTAGGCAAAGCATAAGGTTTTTATTTCTTCTCCTTGCAGTATTCATTCTTCATTGCATGTTCTATATATAAGTTAAACAGCATGGATGACAGACTGTATCCTTGTCTTACTGCTTTATTGATTACAGTTTTCTTTTCTTGATCTTCTATTCTAATTACTGCTGCCTGTCTTCTGTAGAGGTTATTTATAAGACTCCTTTCTCGATATTTTATTCCAGTGTTATACCTACTTGATGCAAATTCATATTATGGTTGAATTAATTTTGATAGTGGCTTATTAATTCAACAGAAGGATGCCCACATAATTGGTATAGAAATTATTCCAAACACTAATTCAATAATCATTTTTCTGACATTAAATAAATTGATAAAAAATATATATTTTATCATCAATTTTGTCGACTTCTTCAGGTAAATTTGTAAATTAATTACATTTTGAGTAATTTTGTGTCACAGACATTTCAGTAAGAGAAGTCACAGTCAATGTGGCTGTTTATGTTTATCTTTATTTTAATGCTTGTGGCATTAGTTTGAATTGATTATTTATTTGTTGGTAAATGTCTTAGGTATGAAAAAGAATATAATGGAGCAAATTATATATAATTTGAGAAAATTTAACTAACTTAATTTTTTTTTGGGGGGGGGGGGATGTGCTAGAAGTCTAATTGATTGTAAAAGTAATTAATTTTGTGTGTTGGAGCCTTTGAGTGGTCATGAATTAGTATATATATATAATTAATGAGGAAAGGAAAGAGAGATAGAAAGTAGGTGACTTACTTGAGGTTCATAGATGGTAGACACCTTGTGAGGTTTGGAGTTCTTGAATTTTTGGAGGCACCGCCCCCTTCATCGGAAAGTTAGGAACGCATTTCCAGTGATCGACTAGCCGAAGACTGAGCAGCCAAAATTTGTTGCGCTGCTAGCTTAGGTCATAAACAATTGACCCCACCAGGTCACCTACTTTCTCTCTCAATGAGGGTCTGGGAAGAGGCAAGGACTTGATGGGGGTTGGGGAGATGCATACTAACACTCCCATATTGACACACACACATCACCTTCCTTGATGTGGGCATACAGCTAAATTCAGGCCTCATTACCACCTCTGACCACATAAAACCAACTAACACCCTTCAGTATATCCACTTTTCTAGTTGCCACCCTGAACATACCAAACGATTCCTCCCCTACAGTCTAGCCCTCAGGGGACCTCACATATGTTCTATGGGAACTTTCAGCATGTACTACAGTCCAGACAAAGCCCTGGACTCAATATTCTATAGCTCTTTACAGTCACCTTGCCCCCCCCCCCCTCACTTTCACAGCACCTATAACTGCACGAGCTCATTGGAATTTGTATATGTAATAAAACCTGACATGTGTACACTGAGTGTAAGTTGTGTATACCCTGATATGTGTTTGAGGGGCGGTTGTATGTATGTGTGTTAATATTTAAATATTAACACCGTTGAGGATGGATGTGTTTTAATGTTTGTGTGTCAAGATGGGAGTGTTAGTATGCATCTCCCCAACCCCCATCAAGTCCTTGCCTCTTCCCAGACCCTCATTGAGAGAGAAAGTTGGTCTCCTTAGTTTTCTGTCATTTTTCAGCCATAACCGTCGCTGGTCCATGCAGGACACTAAAATCTTCACGTGTAAATTCAATAATCTTTCCGGCCAAGGGAGTCAAGGAGTAAACAGATGTATTGCTAAATTTAACGCCTGAGGAAGTCTCAAAATGGAGACGAAACATTGCTTGTGAATAAACAGTGACAAATTTATATGCTGACTTTTTGGACGTATTTTTATTTATTATAAGCAACACTCAATTGTACATTGTCCTGCCAAAACTTGGTGTTATGGTGGCCTTGAAGGTACAGCAGCTCCATAGGTTGTAACACATAAATGTGCCAGCAGTGTGAACAAGAGGTGACAGATATGTTTCCAATGGCATCCCATACCATCCATCCAGGTGAAGGCCCAAATAATGATGTTAAATACAAGCTGAAAAGACAATGTGATACAGGTTCCATTGCAGGGAGGTGTAACGGAATTTTGCGTATTTCTTATTCTAGAAAGCAAACGTGTGCTACAGCCATGAATAGCACTGACCACGAGCTACATTAGTGGTATTTTAAAGCAGCCTGTTTAATGTCTTCGAAATTGGAGAACAGACACTGGATATTGATATCCTTCTGTCAACAATCACTATGAAACCACAATATCATAAATATTCATTTCTGTTATTTTAAACCAATTACTTTGATAGTTCCTTTTAGGAAAGAAAATAATAAAAAAAATTACCCCCGAGGGGGATAGCTCCATCAGGTTTGTAACCCAGAGCTACCAAGAAAACCGTGACGTGCTCATGACGACTGACGAGGAACCAGAATTATTTCGGCAAGTGTTTTACCCTGTACCACACATATAAAATTGTTATTAAATAAAATTAACAAAAAGGCTTTAAAGCCAATAAATTACGGGATGGGACCATTCGGCGCGGCCGATTCGGCGCGGCCACTTCGGCGCCAAGCCAGTTCGGCGCGAAACTCACTTAACATTACAAGACATATAACTTCATATTTAGCAAAATTTTTAAATATATTCCTAAATACTTAATCAGTTGCAATACCTGAGAGTTGTAAAACATTAATAGTAAAACAAGCTATAAGTATGAGTTCCACAAATATGGACTAAGCGTCGTAGGTTTATTTAATTAAATATTAAGCTACGTTTTTATGACTAATTATCTGGACTTTTCATTAATATTTGAAGATGCCAAATTATTTATTCATTTAACAATTTGTAACAATAACTCATGAGACTTTTGTGTTCAGAATAAAAATCGAAATATTTATCTTTCAATGAAACATAAATTTTATAAAAGTAGCGATTTAAATTTATTTAAATTACTTGTCTTTTAATAATAATAATAATAGCCGAATTGGTCTGATGTGATGCGTCTCACTCATGAGTCTAAAATAAATATTATATTTTACATCTGAAATTATAATATTTTTCTAATAAATCTTATGGTTGTTTCAATATGCATTCTTCCACAAAACTGAATAATTTTTCACATTGAATTTTATATTTTTCCAAGTCCCATAAATGCGGATATTAAATGTGGGCATAGTTTGGCCAATATAACTGTAATTACAATATAAACAGATACCGAAATTATTAATTTTATTTTTAATATTTTAACATAGCTTAAATTATTGCAAGATTTTAAGATAATTTGGATATCATAATTCATTAAATCATGTCATAAGTTTGTATTATTTCTTACTGCGTAATTTTACGGGTAAATTATTAATTTCATATTAATCTTAGTCAAACCAATTTTAATGTATTTGTAAGCGAAATGCAAAGGATAAATATTAAGAAGAACACAATATTTATTTTTCCCAGATTAAATTTATGATAGCGCTGACGTTATAATTTGACGTCCATATTTACTGAATTATAAAGCATAGTATCTTATGCAATAATGGCTGATTTGACATCTAATTAAGAATTAATCCTGAGTAAGTAGATATTTTTATAGCAATTGGTAACTATCTTATTGACAGAAACAATAACCAAAACATCAAGAAAATTGACAGAGTGATCTTTTTCAATTCAATTTTAAAGTTTCTTTCAGTGTTGTAATTATTAAAAGTATTGAGCAAATGGTTTATGTGGAATCTGAGAATGATACTAAAAAGTCATCATTCTTGAAATATCTCAGTGGTTTTAAATCTAAAGATGTAATACATAAGGCTTCCAAATCTCTCATAATTTGCGCGAATAACGACAAAGAAAAATTCCCAAGGTAGAACCAATGATTTCGTGATAGTAAATGTTCTTGAACGAAAAATAAGTGGAATTTATAATTACATTTATTAAGATAAGAATTTATGATAAAATAATTTTTGTCAATTTCGAAAAGTAGTTATCCCATCTATTTTTAAAACTTGGTGTAATTAATTGATGCATGGGCTAAAAATTAAATAAGAACTCTTCATCTAATGATAAGAAAACATGATCATTAGTGACGTTTAAATGGTCCAAAAACTTAAAAGACGTTTTGACTGTAAAATTATTTTCCTTATTAAGAGAATTATATAAAAATATAGAAATGTTATGAAGAGGGCTGCTAGTAGAAGAAACGATAATTCTGACAGTTAAATTATATGCTAGAGCATAGGCTCTGGCACTATTATCAGAAGTTAAAAACTAGGAGTTAAAAAGTGCTACTGTCCACAAGTCTTTTCAAGTTAATTTCTAATTGATCAATAACTAAAGTAATGGATTTAATTTTTATTGCAAGTTCTATGTATTTATTTGTCTGGTAATAACGTTTCAACTTTATAAAACTATTTAGTCAAATTCCTTTGGCAGATTCACTAAAGATAACATTAGGATTATTAGAAATGTACATTTTGGTGTTTTGCACAACTTATGATAATTTTCTATACAGAATTAACTCATTGTTAAAGTTTTCCATTGTAATTATGGAACTAACAATACGCTTATTCTTTGTAAGTGTTATTTCAGCCTCGTTGCTTGTGCGACATGCACAACAAATTTTTATCCATTTCAATTTCTTTTTTCCGTTAATAATTTTTCATTTTATAACATAATTGTATTATACATATATATTGTAAATATTCATTTTTATTATAATCGTAAAAGATGAGGTTTTAAAATTTAAGAACGGAACGTCGTGAACAAACTACTGTTAATAAAGTTTATATCACTTTTTTCTGATATATAGGCTGTTTTTCATTTTATTAATATTAATATAAGATGTGTATTTGTATAAAATAACTTATTTGAAACAAATGTCCACGATATTCTCGTTTATCGCCACGTAATGTCCCCGCGCACAACCTTGCGCCGAACTGGCTTGCGCCGAAACGGCCGCGCCGAATAGTTCTTGCGCCGAAGTGGCTGCGCCGAATCGGCCGCGCCGAACTGGCCGCGCCGAATCGTCCTAGACCCGAAAATTAAATTTTATTGCAAACATTTCGAAGTTGTAGGAACTTCGGACATAAAGCAAAGGATGCGAGACCAAAGAGATATATAAACATTATATGTCTTTATTCCACACTGTTCACAATCGTAACAGCCACTAACTGGCCTCCTATTTGGGCAGCGTCTAGGTCGGTATAGGGGGAATGCCAGTCATGACTGACATACTGTTGACACGCTCCAAGAAAACTGAGGCAGTGCTCTGGTGCCAACGACGGACCGTCAGTTGTCAGTGCAGCACTGGCGTATGTTTATACGCCACTGACATCACTGCCCCTCGTTTTCTGGCAGTCATCACTGCCCGTGTAAGCCTAGCCTTAGGACTGTATACCACAACAAAACAACAACAATCAAATAAGAAGTTTTACAAGAATATTACTGATGTATCAGAATTCTCAAAAGAAATGCATTTGTTTTATAACGTTAACCAAACTTTTTAGGATTTGTTTCCTTCTGCAACGGGCTGCTACTATTACAATTCAAAGGGACAATATGACATCACATATCTAGAAAATTTACGACATGGATTAGTACATTGGTTTCAAAGATTCAGATATTAGAAAAAATAGCTCAGATCGATACTCGTGAACTAGTTCTACAAATTCACAATCATTAATTTTTTTAATGTTTAGAAAGAATTTCAAGTCTTAAAATTGCTGAGATGATAAGGCTGGATTATATGGACATATGTGTTGTGATTCGGGGCTCCTGTCTCCCAAAATTCAGCCAATACCTCTTCTCACTCTGAGATCTCAATCAGGTAGGCAGTCGTAATCCTCCGTCAATTCACAAGCGTCCACCACTCTTGCTCACGTCCGAGGCTGGCTGCTAATTACATGTACACCGTGCAAACATAAGTTCACTCCTCAACGCTATGCACACTGTTTGGCGTTTACCACCGCTCTCCAAACCATACCATCAATCTCAAACTTATACGTGTCCACCACCGATCTCAAATGTACATGCATGTCCACGAGTCAACATCCAACCCCGCTCTGCCAGAAGTTACATTTTCACTCTCTCGCCATCTTTCCAAATGTCAGGTCACATGCACAATTTAGCCAATCATAATCTAGATAGTATGTTGCTACCTCTGGTCTGAATTGTGAAATGCTGTTTCCCGAACCTTCCAGAACGGGGAAATCACGCGTTTGCCTAGCCCAAAATACGATCACCGTTCGCGGTGCGGCAGTGCGCTTCGACGCAACAATCGAAATTCTCTTTGTTCGAATGGTGCCGTAAAGTCCTTTGTCTGAAAGCCAGTACAGCCCGAGCACAAATTAACATCATTTATTTCAGACTGGAGAAAATGAAGTGTCTCTTTTCATTTATTACTACTAAAATAAAGTCACATATTTACAATAAATTCCATTACCCGAAGCACATCCATTTATAACTAATATTTACACTGCTTTCACGAAACTAGCAGACTGAATAAAAAAATGAATGGGGTATCGGAATTTAATATTGCAATATAAATACTGTAATATACTTTTTAGGGTATAAAACATTAATTAATCAATAGAACAAATTATAATCAATTTTAAAAATTTTCATTTATTAATTTAAAGTGAATACACGGGCTTAATCACAGGGATTTTGGGTCTCTCGAGAGATGGAGTATGCAGTTACTGTAAATAGAAAAAAAACAATCATTAAATATTATTTAACCAGAGCAATGAGCAAGTTTCACAGCTTTTTTAATAACTTACCCACAATTACTGGGCCTACAAACATCCACCTCACGAATGTTTCCGCGTCTCTCTGGCGTCTTGCAGGATTTTTATCGATGAAGGTAGTAGGAACCAGATCCGCAACTCATCTGCTTCCTCGAAACATCTAACATCTCTGCCCACCTCTCACAGCATCTGCTCTCGTCCGTCCTCTCCTCAACTCGTCTGACTTCTGCTCATCTGCTCGGACCACGTCTTTCCTCTCCTCAACTCATCTGACTTCTGATCACGTCCGTCCTCTCCTCATCTCGTCTCAATTCTGATCCCGAGCCACCCATCGGCTCCCCTTTTTAAATCCTCCGACGGGAATTCCCCGCCATAGGTCTATTTCATAAAACTCCGGGGCTCCCCGCCTCAGGTCCCTTACAAAATTCCGGGGTCTAGTTCATTTCACAAAATTTCGGGGTTCCCCGCCCTCATTTTTTACACACGCTCGGCGGGAGTCTCCCGCGGGGAATCACCATCTTTCAGCCGACTAGACATTGTTGTTGGCCGAACTGCGCCTCATAACGCCACAATACCACAAAATCCGCGATTTTTATCACAATACATATACAAATTACAATATATATATATAGTAACACCTCCCTTCTACAACTAATATAATGATGGGTTTTAATAATAAAATAAATTACTCATCTAGATTATTTAAATAGTAATAAAGAACGCTATTACTCAGTAAAGTGAAATTACTAAATTAAGAAGATCAATTACAAAATTATTGTACTATTTAAAAAATAATGTCAATTCTCCATATCCACGTTCCAATTTTAATAGCGCCAGTCTCACTTGATCTATCATTGAATAATATTTCTGTAAAGCTTACATTAGGGTGTGGGCGAACGTTTGATTCGGCATTGATAATTAATTAATTTTCCTGGTTGATTGCTAATCACAGATGCATTTATTTCCGTGCAGCTTGTGTCTCCTCTTCATTCTATATTCGATTCACAAACGTAATCAGCTCTTTCTTCTAACACACAGATCATATCGCAAATGTTTTGGGTATACTCCTCATTTCCTGCGCAACTTTCTTCCTCGTCACTTCCATATCATAATCCTTCATGTCTTTCATCAACTATAATCGTGACGACTACGTAGTTCAACTCCTCGAAATCTACAATCCCCTTTCTATGTTTCAAATAAACTTTTTAGCTTCTTCCGACAATTGTTGCTCGTGTGCCTCGTAACCAAATTTTCGCTCAAATTTATTACAATAACACTTCAGACAAAAACTCCAACCCGATGACTATATTTGTGCAAAGGTATCTTGCAAACCAGACATATTAACAACAACTCCGTAGGTATCCTAATCACTACCTGTATCTGAATTTTCTTACTTTTTCGGAAGGCAAAGTACAAGACCAATTTTCTCCAATTCACTGAAGAAATCGCTCCTAGTATAAGAAAACACGGTTCCCGTGTCCACAATTGCTTCTACGGATAACCCTTTAAATTATGTGTTTAAATAAATGTGCTTAACTTGTTATTCTGTTTTCGATGCATAACGTTGTAAAAATTAAAAGGATGTAATGAATTTATTCGCAAATTTAAATCTAAATTTACAATTTAGCTTATGATTGTGATATAGATACAATTTACATTAGGGTCGCCTACTAACTAAAACGTGGAAAATTTAGGGTGATTTTACTTACTTAAGGCGTATTAAATTTCAGGACATTCATTTACAAGGTCGTATCTGTGAAGGTGGAAAAATGTGCAGCAGGCCTCAGAAAAAGTTTATGGGTCATCGTGTACTGGTGGACAAATATATTTAATTCCTGGACCCAGCTAGCAATCACGGATCTTCGCGACAAGCTTGAGCCTCTCTAATCCTCACACACTTCCCTCTAATGCTAATTTTACAAGACCCTTACGCCTTAAACGTGGCCCACTAAACTATTCCTTATCTTGATAAGGCTTTTCCCCTGTATAGTAGAAATTTATTGATATATTTCATTCTTTCGCTTAGTTAAAGTTTGTCCCGTTGGTGGGAAGAGAAGGTGTGGACAATAAATCTTTTTGGAAAGTTAACCCAAAAATTTATAGGAGAGTAGGTGCAACATACGAACTCCGTCTCAAACGCTTGCTGAACCAAACTATCCACTTACTCCAACTCACACTAAACCATACTTCACGCGAATTCAAATCGAAAAATACAAACTTGTAACGCAATAGAACCGTCCCCAATATAAATTTCAAGTTATGGAATTTTAAATTAGATAAAATTTCATAAGAACATCTCACTGGTCAGCAAAAAAAGGATTTTTCCACGGCGCAGACGGTTTTGTAAAATTAGCATTAGAGGTAAATATGTGGGGTAAGAACAGAAGAGGGAGGCCAACGATGGAATTCGCTAATTAGAATATGGTGGATTTGAGTTGTGCTAGTTATGAGGAAATGAAATTGTTTTCGCTAGATGGAGGGTGGCCTCAGAACAGTCTTGGGACTGTACACCACGACAAAGGCAACAACAAAGTAGTTCAGCGGTGAAGGGGAGACACCAGTCATGACTGACAAACTGTTCACACGCTCCAAGAAAACTGAGGAAGTGCTGCCGTGTCAGCAAACGATTGTCAGTCGTAATCTACGCACGACGTTTACCTTACAAACGAATTTTCAGGGTCTGAAAACTGCCGCAATATTATCAATTATTAGTTAAACTAACCTAACCTAACTTAACCTAACCTAACCTCACCTCACCTAACCTAACCTAACCAACTTTCAGAGACTGGGAGGAAAGGAGGAAATTGCTTCCTGGGTGACCACTCGACCTTGGTCCTTTCTAAAGGACTCAAATTCGTAATTACAGTGTCTCGAACAACGGCTAAACAAATTAATGCGGAATTGAAAGGCGATTTATGATCTCCCTGCTAATATTGCAGAGGAGATCAGAAGAGAAACGAATTTTCAGGGTCTGAAAACTGCCGCAATATTATCAATTATTAGTTAACCTAACCTAACCTAACTTAACCTAACCTAACCTAACCTAAAGCCGTGTCCACACTTGCGAGCAACGAACCGAACACGAGGCTGTGCGCATGCGCAACCTGATGTGCGCATGCGCTAGATCAGCCAGGGTTGCTCGCCGTGTTTTCCATCTGTTGTCGGTATTTTGACGAAACATCAAAGGAATGCTCGGTTCGCGTGCGTCGTAGTGTGGACGCCAGCCGAGCCGAACCGAGCTGAGCACTTTGGCTTGTATCAGAGATCATAGCACCGTGGCTTGTGTTCTGTGATTGTCTCGATCATTTGCGATATACCTTCAAGATGATGATGGTGATGACGACGTCGGATTGGGATTGGTCCCAAGAGCGGACTCTGAAATTTATCGATGCTGTTAGGAGCCACCCAGCTATATGGGACTTAAGATAGCATAAAACTGAAACAAACTCCGCACCTCTCATAAAATCCATAGTCAAATTTATTTTGGTAATACTTCACATAATGAGGCAATTTGCCTTGTTACTTTAATTCTCATGGCATGAAGTATTACACAGGGTGTGTTCAATTAATAGTTATCTACATTTATCATTGGATATTAATCCTAAATTTATTTCATATACAAGTAAAAACATTTAAAAATATGTATTACACGTGTTTAAGTTTTAAAATTATCTAAAATAGGACAAAAGCTTGAAAATGTGCTACTGCTCGATAACATTCATTTGTAAATGTAACAATAGTTAAAATAAATAGAATAAGAATATTTGTATCATTAAGGCAGGTGGCCACGTGCAATTATCCCTTAAATAATGAAAGATGTGAAATTATCCTTCCGTATAGAAACACAGTAGCACGTGACAAATAATTGTAAGGACACTAAACTTTAGGTATGGTTTCATTAAAATCAGTATTATTAAATGAAATCAATTTCGAAATTGTAAAAAAATATTATAATTTAGTTTTCATTTAAAAAATATTAAAAGTCGTTTTCTATTACATTACATCGCAATATAAATAAAATAAATTACCCGCTTCCTATATGTTGCGTTTAATAAATCTTTCCTCGGCTCGTTCCTTACAATCAAATCTCTTGTTTGTTGCTACACTCACTACTTGGAGTATAATGTCTTCAAAGATGAAGATCGACTCCTTTCTAGTGGTTCGTGTTCGTAGGCCGCTCGGTTCGCGCGTGTTCGCTGGCACTAGAACGCCGAACCCAGCAAGTTTCAGCTTGTTGCTCGGTTCATGCTCGAAGTGTGGACGGGGGCTTAAACTAACTAACCTCTCCTAACCTAACCAACTTTCAGAGACTGGGGAACACCAAAGAAAACGAGGAAATTGCTTTCTGCGTGACCACTCGACCTTGATCCTTTCTAAAGGACTCAAATTCGTAATTACAGTGTCTCGAACAACGGCTAAACAAATTAATGCGGAATTGAAAGGCGATTTATGATCTCCCTGCTAATATTGCAGAGATCAGAAGAGAAACGAATTTTCAGGGTCTGAAAACTGCCGCAATATTATCAATTATTAGTTAAACTAACCTAACCTAACCTAACCTAACCTAACCTAACCTAACCTAACCTAACCTAACCTAACCTAACCTAACCTAACCTAACCTAACCCAACCTAACCTAACCTAACCTAACCCAACCTAACCTAACCTAACCTAACCTAACCCAACATCAAGTTTGAACAAAAATAAATTATCAACTATTACTATATACCTCATGATAAGCCAAGTATGCAATATTACGACGTCAAGTTTTTTTGCCCAAACTTGACGTCGTAATATTGCATATCCGATTCTTTCCTCTCCATTTTTCTTTTTCTTCGATGCAAATGGCCACTTTTGTATTTTACGACGCTCTTTAAGTTAGTTCCAGCTTTCAGTACAGTATTGCAATGTTTTTTTTTCTTAATGTACAAATATAAATTTATGCAAAAGATTAAAAACAGTGACTGTGTTTTAAAATCAATATTTCCAGACGGGATAAGAAGCTGTATCGACGTATTTCTTGAAGAGAATTTAATAATGGTTAATTAATTAATTGTTCTCGCAAATGTTGGTGGAGAATACACATTGTTATCTTGGATTGGAAAAAAAATAGTCCGCACAGCCAATGTCACGTTGTTAATGTGGAAGGCTGTTTTAGTGTTATTACTTGGTGTGATGTTTTATTATTAAATATGTAAAATACTAAATATCGACAGGAGAATTCAGAAAATATTAATCTTGCTGCATAAAAGACAGTTAAGAAGAACTGCGCATTGATACGAGGAACGCCGCCGCTGCGACATTTGAGTTATCGCTAAGCGAGCTGAAGTCGTCCTGCGACACGGAATGTTGTTCAGTTTCGTCTAAACAATTCTCTCGGCGGTGAAGTGAAGAAGGTTCGATACAACGAAATTGATGGAACGATTCAGTGTTTTCCATTAGTAAGGTCTGTAGTAACGTAAATCACATAATTTCTTATCACATTACATTACAACAATATACATTCACATGACTCGCCACATAACAACAATACTTAAAAACGGAAACTGCAAAAAGTCATTGAGTAAACATGTCCCATCTTTGATAACGATAAATGTCAGAGATACAACAATCTCCCACTCTTATTGACTTCCCTTACATTAACAAGGATAGTTGAAAACTCTATTCACTACATAGTCCCTGAGGTACAAGGGCTGTTGGTGGATCCGTGTGGATCTGCGAGGCTGCAGGGTTGGGGCTGCTGGCTGCTGGGCTGGAGCTTCTGGCTGCTGGGCTGGAGCTTCTGGCTGCTGGGCTGGAGCTTCTGGAAGTCGAGCTGGAGCTTCTGGCTGCTGGGCTGGAACTTCTGGCTGCTGTTGGTTGTCTAGTTCTGGCAGAATTGAAAATTCTGGGAGGAATAAATCCATTGACTCCTGGTGCTGGTGATTTTGTGACCTGGGGAAACTCTTCTGTTTATCACCCATCACATTTGGTGCAACTTGAACAGATCGAGATTTTACTAGAGTTTTTCGAAGCTGGTCTATGTGACGCTTCAAAATGTATCCATCATCAAGTTTAACTAAGTAATGGAGCTGACCAAATTTCTTAATTATAGTTCCAAATTTCCAATTCAAATTTTGGCGCACCTACACTCTTTGTCCCACACTTAAGTTCCGTATTCCTACTGGTGTTGCTATCGTTTCAGAGCATCAAGCTGGATGAGGAAGCACCTGTGCAAGTATAGTTCTGCTGGACTCTTTCCGCAGGTCAAAGGAGTAGCTCTGTACCGCTGTATAATGTCATTTACCTTTTGTTGGAGTGGTATCCGTTCAGTTTCCATGGCTTTAAATTTGCGATTAAGGGTCTGTACATTTCTTTCAGCTAACCCATTTGTACTTGGGTGTCCTGGGGCAATGAATTTTTGAAAAATTCTACTGTGCTGAAATATAATTTGAAAGAATCACTTGTAAATATTGCCGCGTTATCAGATACAATTATATTTGAAAACCCATGAGTAGCAAATATCTCAGATAATAAATTGATTGTTGATGATGAGGTTGGAGAGTCTCGTAATATTCTTACTTCCGCCCACCTTGACTTTGCATCGACAACTATTAAAAAGTGATGATTTTGGAAAGGTCCAGCATAATCAATGTGGATTCGCTCCCAGTTTTCTCTCGGCTCTTCCCAGTGATGTAGAGGAGCCTTAGATGGGTTCGATAATGTTTGTGCACAGGCTTCACATGATCTTGCAATTCTTTCAATATCACGATCAATGCCCTTCCAAGTACAGTATTTCCGAGCCAGTTGTTTCATTTTCGTGATTCCACTGTGTGTATAATGGAATTCTGCTCAAACCTGGGGTTGAAGGCTTTTTGGAATGCAGACTCTTAGCCCCTTGAAAATGACTCCTTTGTTGATAGTAAAACTTTCATCAACAGTTCCTCGCTGCAGTGCTCTTCATCTTTTGCAGTTTCGACTGCCAGTGATTCAGCATTGACATATTCATCAGAAATTTCAAAAATTGATGATGCACACAATTCATTAACTTCATTGTTAATGATAATGTCAGTGGACAATTTCGATTGCTTTTGTGTTGCTCGAGATAAACAATCAACATTTGAATGTTCCGTTCCTTTTTTGAATACAATTTCGTAGTCAAATCCTGATAGAAATTCAGCATAGCGTAAAAGCCTTGCAGAGGTCATTGGTGGCATTTTCGTGTATTGATGAAAAATTCTAGTTAGTGGTTTATTGTCTGTCACTAACTGAAAATGTCTTCCATACAAATACATAAAAAAGTGATTAATTGTGAAGATAATAGCAAGAGCCTCTCTGTCTAGTTGACTGTAATTTTGTTCAGCTTTTGTTAATGATCTGGATGCAAATGCAACTGGTCTTTCTATCCCACTGTTATTGTGAGACAACACTCCACCAATTCCAGTAGGACTTGCATCACAAGCCACAATAATAGTTTTATCTGGGTCAAATGGCGTTAACACAGTGTCACTAGATATTATGTCTTTTAATTGAATGAAAGCCTTTTGACAGGGTTCGGACCAATGAAATTTCTTTCCCTTCTGTAGTAATTGCCGAAGTGGGAATGTTAATGACGACAGGTTTTTAATAAATCGGGAATAGTATGTGAACATGCCCAAAAAGCGACGTAACTCTTCCACATTTGACGGCTTTGACATGTTACTGATTGCTTCAATTTTTGCAGGGGATTTGGAAATTTCATTGTGTTTAATAATATGTCCAAGATATTCCACTTGAGTCCGGAAAAATTCACATTTATCCTTATTTAAATGAAGATCATATTCTTGGAGGCGATTAAGGCAGTCCATAAGGTTGCTTTGACATTCTTCTATTGTTGATCCATGTATAATAATATCATCAAAGTACGACATCGTTTTTGATAAACCAGAAAGAATTTGATCTAGAATTCTGGGGGCAGTTTTAATTCCTAATGATAGACGGTTCATTTTTAGGTGCCTCTGTGTGTCGATATTGCTTGTATTTCACTCGATTCTTCATTGACTTTCAAGTGTAAATAAGCTTTGTACAAGTCTAGACGACAAAAGTATTTCGACCCTTTTAGGCTATTGAAAATTTCATCGATTCTCCGGATAGGATAATTTGCCGACACTAATTTTTCATTGACACCAATTTTGTAATCTAATAACTAATGAAGATCCCCAGTCGCTTGTCGGAACTTTTGAAATTATTCCTGCTGATTCCAGATCATCTAGTTCTTTTTCTACGCGCTGTCTTAGGGCATATGGGACCTCACGTTCTTTGTGAAAAACAGGTTTTACATTTTTGCGGAGCTTAAGAGCTACTTCGATCCCTGGGACACATCCTACTTTCTGTTCAAATACTTTAGGAAAAGAATTCATTAATTCTTCTGATGTTTTGATTGCATTTACTTGTACAGGTTTATGTTTTGTTAAAATTTCCTTGTCTAAATCTTGAAGATCTATTCCTAGATGTCTAATCCAAGTTCTACCCAGAAGAGGGTCATATTCATTCGGTACAATGTACAGTTCTTCAAGTGATTTCTGTTCCTGGTAAGCCACTTTCACCTGAACTTTACCATCTGGCACAAAAATATTTTTGGTGTAGGATCTAAATATAATATTTGATGGTTGAAGTTTGGATGTAATGTTAAATTTATTGAACAGATTACGTGGCAATAATGTAAATCCAACACCTGAATCTACTTCAAACTTTTGAGGTTTATTATTGATGTGAACCGTTACAAAATACTTTTGTGTGTCATTCATAGTTGCTTGATCATTTCGATAGATATCAATCACATTATTGATGCCACTTACATAATTAACAAGATCACAATCAGATTCATCATCAACTTCATTCTGATTGGTTTTCCCTAATGATCTTTCTTGAAGAATCAAGTAAACGTCGAAGACAGACTCGCTGTACGTGGCCTGTTCGTGCACAACATTGACACTTTAAGAATTTCGGATCCGTGCGGCAGTCGCTAGCTTTGTGATTTTCTCTTGCGCATGGTATACATAAATGACCTATTCCCAATTTGTTGAAATCTATTTGCTTAGAATTCACTTGACGTGACTTTGATTGATTGTGAGAAAAATGATATCTAGATTTGGTAACTTTGTGAATTTCATTCACACTGTTGTAATTGGCCCAAGCTGAGTTCCCGACTGTCCACCTTTGACGCTTCCAATATTAACGCTTTTTTTTACAATTGAATCAAAATCAGGCGTTTCTATTTGAAGGATTTGTTCTCTTATTGACTGGTCTTTTATGCCCCTTATAAACTGGGCGCGTAGGAATGTGTCTGCCATATCTATTTTACAGTCACAAGGAGATGTAAAGCCGCAGTCGCCGATGTCACGCCGTAGCAGCGCTACATATTCAGAAATATTTTGATTGTCTGACTGGTAATTTGACAGGAAACGGTGTTGCGCTACTAATATATTTTTTAGGGCATAAGTGTGCTTCTAATGTTTTAATGATTACGTCGTATTCCAAATCATTAACATTTTTCGGAGAAACTAGTGACGCCAGAATCTTGAAAGTGTCCGGACGAAGTGAGTTTATCATCATTTGACCGCAAAAGATTTTATTGGAAAATACACCCTTCATCCTTAAATAATTTTCGAATCTTCGTTTGTAAAGTTTGAAACTTTCTTTAGTTGAATCGAAATTGTCAAATGGTGGAATTATTGACATTTGTGATGTTCCTTGGTCGAATCGTAATGATGCGCTATGTCCAGCTTGTGAAGCTGTTATGTGTTGAATCAACTGTTCCTGCGATTTTGTAAAAACGTCTAAAAGCTGGGAGAAATGTGATACATCCATGGTTACCTGAGGTCTAGGAGATGTTGAAATAGAAGGAAAAATAAGTTTGTTTTATGTTAGGTGGCACTCAATTGTTGCACATATTCCGCTTGTTATAGCTACAAGATATTAAATTTCGTTGTACGTTGTCTGTTTTTCCTCGTCGCCAATTTGTAGTAACGTAAATTACATAATTTATTATCACATTACATTATAATAAATATACATTCACATGACTCGCCACATAACAACAATACTTAAAAACGGAAACTGCAAAGAGTCATTGAGTAAACATGTCCCATCTTTGATAACGATAAATGTCAGAGATACAACAAGGTCCATTTCAAATTTTTTAATACAAGCCTAACTGGTGTACGTTAACAGTGGTTCCTTAACCTTAAAAGTCGATCCGTACACGCTGACGAAATTAGAAAGGGGTAATGAGAAATGCGACCATTCAATTGCGAGTTAAACTGGAAAATAATTACCTCAAAAATCGTAGCGAGAACAAAACATTTAAATTAGGCGCCTTTTACTCCATTATTGGTGACGCGCTATATTTGAAAGCTTTTTTTTTCTGCTACCGAAGATTTATGAAACTTGTGTAAATATTTCTGCATACTTTATGAAATCGTTGTTAGTTTTGCTATTGAATGTTATGCCAAACAAAAAAACCTTTAAAATGTTGGAGTAATTTAAGCTAGGTTTACACGGCCAGTGATGTTCGTCGAAGTTGGGTTGACCCAAAGAGATATATCTTTGCTGACAATTGCTGCCCTCAATACAGAACGGGCAGAGAACTCTGACGCATGTTTATACTTCTCTGCTATTTCTTGACAACTACGACCGGCTGGAATGATGTTGCATAGTATCGATATATTGTTTATATCAAGTTGAATATTTTTCCCCTTTGTGTTTTCGCGCACGCATAATGTCCGTGTTTCATAAACAGAAACTAAAAACACTTTGTAGTTGTGCTAGAAAAGGCGTAACGAGGAAGGTTTCGCGAAATTCTCACGAAAAAGTCAAACTCAGTATTACGCTACACTATAGAAACGTAATAATGAAAACAGTTCTTTAGTAATATTGCTTTATATTATTACTACATAAATTAAGCAATAACAAAAACAGCGCCTGTCTTTTGAAGCTGGTTTTCAGTGTTTAATTGACTCGGTTTTTATTACTTGTTGTTTTAATTCCCTTAAAATTGTCAATTACTGAACAAAAAAATTAATTATCATTCATTTCGTGTGATAGTAGTACGTTTACAGCTATATTTCATTCTTTCGCTTAGTTTTTTGCCAGCTAAAGTTCGTTACGTTAGAGGTTTGGAAAGTTAACCTAAAAATTTATAGGCTCATGGGTGCAACATACGAATTCTATCCCAAAAGCTTTCTGAACCAAACTACCTGCTACTTACTCCAATCGCACAATATACCAAACTGTTTAACATCGCGCTATCGATAGTCAACCTTCCACACCAAAGAGATATATATGTCTTTGTGCGACACCAAAAAGATATATAAACATCATAGAGGGGCTACGAGGACGTTACAGCGCCCTGGGTGGCAGCAACTAACAACAGGGACAATCACAATGTCTACGGTCAAGAACTTTGACCGTATGTACTGTGTTAAATGACTGAGGTTGAATAATCGTGTATTTTTGTGATTAAAATATATTGTTTTTCATCCGAAATCATGCCAAATGTGTGTTCAGCGTACAATTGTACTAATCGTAGTTCAAAAACAACTGGAATATCGTATTTTAAGTAAATATCATCATATTTTCACTTTTGAAAGCACGTGTTTGTAACTTCGATATTTACCAAATTTCTGATCTTCGTGGTGCTCTAGAATGCAAGTCAGCTCTCTTTTTATAAAAGTAGTTCTCTGTACTGTAATTAATGAATGTGTTTATTTCGTTTTACCTTGATCCCTATCAACTTTCAACTATATTTAATGTCAGTCTAGATGCATTTAGATGTTACTTGTACAACGTACAATTGTATGATTGTAAAAAAATTAAAATTTTAGATATTGGGAGTAATCTTTATTATAGACTGATGAGCGAGATGCTTCATATCTCATCTAATAATTCGGCATTAATATCAGAAATGACTGATTTAAAACAAAAATTATAAATTAACTATTATAAAGTTTCCTGTTCATTAACTGTCAATGTTTACATGTTGTATTTAGCATTGAGATGATGTTAATGAGCCTATCCGTGTTAACTTTAATTTCGGCACTTTCCTTGTGTGACAACAGAAATAATTTACCATTTTTAAGTGATGTGTTATATATATATTATATGTAATGAAACACTTTCTAGCTGGTTTCCGCTCATTTGTAACTTTAATACATATGTATATATAGTTTTTAAATATTGATTTACGAGATACGCTTCTTGCACGTATTCGTACACCTCGATTCAATGCCAGCAGACGACAGGACACACCCACCTTTCCATTCAAAAAATGGCGCCTGAGCCTTCAATTTGCTTCAAATATGGCGGCGCCTTGTCCAGTCTATGTTGTTTATATATGTCTTTG
>CM067376.1:189022683-189103000 GCA_034510155.1 Eucriotettix oculatus
AGACTAAAAAGAACAGCCAGCCCTGAGCGGCTGGGGCGCGGGCTTTTCGAGGTAATTGGTTCGATTGTTCGTTTCTCACTTTACGCCAGGCACTCGAGTGTTTAAGCTGTGTGTTAACAAATATATTTGTATAGAGTTCAATAAAGGCTTAACTAACAGTTGTGACCTACGACGTGGGTAGTACAGTCAAACTTCCCATGAGCTGACACTATTGGGGACCAGGAATTTGTCCGCATGTTAGAACGCTACATCATTCAGCGTGCATAAGGGTAAGGACTCGTAGAACGCTGGTTGCAAGCACTGTAAGCTTGAGGAAATATCTTTGTTTTTTCAAATGGAGGCAGCCACAAAGAAAGCGAGTCGGAACTTGTCTATACCTTTGCCAAGCGGCTGCCAGCGGACCAGAATGTTGAAAGCATTATTTACCGGCGTCAGCGGCAGTGAGAGGCATTCTCCGGATTCCATACTTTGCGTTAATTTGAATATGATTGATAACGAGCAGTGTGTATTAGACGGGATATATGGGGTAATATTATAATTGTACATAATTACCAATTAACTAATTATTTGCTATTCAAGATAAAAACGCATACGCGGTCGCTATATAATATGCTAATAACTTAAAAAAATGATAGCTTTCGGCATCTTTGGCCATATTCATTCTCTCAAAAAAATTAAATTTTTTAAAATTATTACAGACATTAGGAAACTGGTAAAATATATTAATTTTCGTGCTTATATTTAATAGCAACAATTTTATAAATTAAATATAGCATAACTATAATTCCTTTTCTTTCATTCTAAAATTCATTAATAATGTTTTATAATTACTACTTCTTTCAACATTATATTTAATTTATAAAACTGTCTTCGTAAAGGAATCGAAATGAATGACAACAGTAGTATTTTATTTTATTTAGTTGTCCTGAAATGAAAACTAATACATCTGATCTGTTATTAACATCTTTAATATGATTTGCATTGAAAAATTGGTATATTACTATATTTTCTCACATTTTGATATTTTATATTATCTATAACAATAAATACAATTGAGCTATGTCTTCCTGGTAGTTTGTCTCGAATGGGCTCCGAAACAGCTCAACGGATTTCAATGAAACTTTGAAGGATTAAAACAGGATTTTTACTTAAATTTTTGTAAGCTTAATTTTGGCAGCATGAGAGAGGGCGAGAATTCTCACTCCATCTATTTATTGTTGCAACTGGAGTTTTGTTGGGGGTCACGACATTGTTATTGCGGCAATTGTTAGTTCGGGTACAGGACTTTCAACATAAGGCTAGGTTTACACGGGCAGTGATGACTGCCAGAAAACGAGGGGCAGTGATGTCAGTGGCGTGTCAACATACGTCAGTGCTGCACTGACAACTGCCTATACATCGCTGACACGAGAGCACTGCCTCACTTTTCTTGGAGCGTGTCAACAGTATGTCAGTCAAGACTGACGTTCCCCCTCCACCGACCTAGACGCTGCCCTCATGGGAGGCCAGTTAGTGGCAGTTACGGATGTCAATTATCGATTGTGAACGGTGAGGCAGGGCTAACTATCGATTGCGCAATGGAAAACAGTTTGTATTTTGCATTTTCAATACGCGTGCAGTTTGGTATAGTATGCGATTGGAGTAAGTGAATATTTGTTGTGAACAGCGGCCAGAATTTTGGTTCATAAATAATTTAGGATAGAGTTCGTTTGTTGCACCTAATCGCCTAAATATTTTTTGGTTAACTTTCAAAAATATTTATTGTCCAGCCTCCAACGGCACAAACTTTAACTGGAAAAAAAATACGCAAAAGAATGATGTATAGCTATAAACATACTACTGTTACACGTAATGAAAAATAATTCATTTCGTTCTGTTCAGTAATTGACAACTTTAAGGGGAATAAAACAACAAGTAATAGAAACCGACCCAATTAAACACTGAAAACCAGCTTCAAAGTACATTTGCTGTTTTTATTATTGCTTGATTTCTGTAGTAATAATATAAAGCAATATAACTAAACAACTGTTTTCATTTTTATGTATCTATAGTACAGGAGCGTGATACTGAATTTGACTTTTTCAGGAACCCTTCCTCGTTACGTCTATTCTGTCACAAATACAAAGTGATTAGTTCCTGTTTATGGACATTATGCGTACGCGAAAACACAAAGGGGAAAAATATTCAACTTGATATAAACAATATATTGACACTATGCATCATCAACATTCCAACCTGACGTAGTTGCCAAGAAATGGCAGAGAAGTATAAACATGCATCAGAGTTCTCTGCCCATTCTATAGTGAGGGCAGCACTAGCACAGAATTGTCAGTGAAGAAGTGGGCAGTTATCTGCCCAATATGTAAACGGTAGGCAGTGCACAGCCAACCCAACTTCGACGAACATCACTGCCCGTGTAAACCTAGCTTAAGTTCCCTTTTAGTTTCAGCTGCACGCAAATTAGTAAATCAGACTACTGAAGTGGAGACGAGACAAGCCCCTTTGCCCTTGACAACCCTTATTGGCATTCCGAAACGTATCGTCTCGTCATATTAATAGAAAAATTTTTCTTTCCTCCCTGTGGACATCAAAATTTCAGTTTTCAAAATTGTTGGTTAATAATGTAATATGCGTAACATTGGTTATATACAATTCTTTTGTAAAACCACTGCCTGTTTTTGGAAGTCTCGCGGAAACAGATAAATGGTTTCCGAGATAAAGCGCACCACGCGTGTCGTGCAGGAGTTCAAGGTAAGGACCAATTTATATTCTGCTATGAAGCATTGTAGCTATTATAATTGTAAATATAAGTGATGAGATGATTTTCGCCTCTTACTACGTTTGTACGACGGGGAGGGTAGTAACCCAGGATGATGGATGGGTCTGCAAAATTTACGTAAAGGCTGCTTTTAGGGGGCGGTGTAGTCGTTCTACCATGCCCACCAGCACACCAGGAATCTGTCAGCGTATGCTAACTTATTGGTGTCTTTTTATATTGTAAATTTAAAGTCAGAAAACTATGTTTGAATAGATTCGATTGTTGATTTCTCACTTTAAACCAAGTGTTGCAACAAATATATTTGTATAGAGTTCAATATAGACTTTAGCAACGAAGTATTACAGATTCCTCTCGGGTTTCCAACCGGGTCAAAGATTTTAACAGTGACGTTTCGATCGCTTGCTCTGCCATCATCTTCAGACTGAAGTGTCAAATTCAGTAATTGTAAGCATTTATATAGTCTGAGGCAAGTCTGTGCAAGCACAAACCGCCTGTGATTGGCTAGGTGTTGACGCGGGAGCGAGGGCGTCTCCCATTGGTCCACTTGCTTCATCATGCTCTAGTCTCTCGTGGCCCGTCTCCGTTGCATCTGGGGTCCCGTGACTCAGCCCCGCGTTCCTCCGGCGAAACAATGGGTTCCAAACCAGGCTCGAGAGGAATTTATAGATGCCATTCACCGGGAAATACCTCGTACAGAGTCGAATATGAATGTTTTTACAACAAACATTTCTTTTGTTGTTTGTATAATTGTTTGCCTAACTATTATTTGATAAAATTAATCTCAGGTTTTCCAAGAACTTATTTTTGCACAGTGGCGTAATATTATACGTCACTCTACACGTTATCACCAGCCAATCTGTCATTCAAATTACATTATGAAAAAACATTTATCACACCATTTAAACCATTTCACAGTCACAATAATTGTATTTCGTCATTAATTTAAGATGATCATATTGAGCTACTGACGAAATAAAATTATTGTGACTATGAATTGGTTTAGATTAGTGTGATTTTATTGTTTAAACCGGAAATGTTTATTTTAAATTAAATTTTGTCGGATTTTTTTTGGATAAGTTTTTGTGAAGTTTTAAACTTATTTTAGTCCTAAGACTCGTTTTACAGTTGTGACGTATTTTTATTTATGGCTTTATTAAAGAGTTAGAGTATATATTTAAATTGGTAGGTGTCAGTAAATCTCAACTTTGACATTTATTAATTTTATTAATAACAAATGAAAAAGATTCAACAAATTACAAATATTGAGAAATTACTTAATTTTAATAAATTATATTTGCCCAGCTGAGCCGTAACGAAAGAAATAACAGGGCATGCTGTATGACATGCTTTTATGCATAGCAGAGCTAGAGATTATTGCCTTTTGTATCTTACTTTTCATCCATCCTCCCTCGTTTTCTGGTTAACCGGCAATCCTTAATTCGACGCTAAAGCAGCTTCCGGATTGGGCCTGTGAAGGAGTTAGGACTCCGATTTTGTAAGGAAACGTGCCTCTAATTTTGTTTCTTCGTTGACACCTGGAACCAGATCGCCTCTCTTTTACTCCTGAAAACCAGTTCGTCTCTTCCTCTCTCTCACCTCAGACTTCGACTTACTTTTTCAAGGTCCTTTCCACCTTGAACTCACCTCTCCTAAAAACTCAGTTTCTCTCCGCGGGTTTCTCACCGATGAGGATGGGGTCCTGCCTCACTGCGTAAAAATTTAAATTTTAGGAGGAGCCATCCCTGCCCTCTACTCCGCATCAACAGCATTGTTGACCTTGGTTGACCGGGTTTTCACCAAGTCACCAAAGTTGGCTTGGACAAAGTAGCCAACTCACAGACTCTGAGTTTTGTTTGCTTCCCCGGTTTTCCCCAAAGGAAGCTGCCTTGCGAACAATCAAGGATCTGTTCTCTTCGAAGCCCTCATACAAAATGCCTAATTTTGTAAATTAATTTAGATAAATTAATATAATATACAACGAAATTTATACGCGACACATTATCCCCAGTCGTGACGTCATTGCGGTGGAATACAATTATGTTTTATAGAGGAGGATTTAAAAGGGAGTACATTATTAAGGGAATACATACAAGGAAATTAAGGGTTGGGTGAAGCAATATAATCTCTTTAACTAAGGGTTAATACATGGGCGATCCCCCTTTAAACGATCTGGATTGGAAGCTTGGCAGCATACCTCTGTACAGATTCTATATGGCTCCGTCTCCTTCAGCATCTGCGAAGTTGAGCACAAGTCGGCCGTCTTCTCTTCCTCGATAAATCGATCTTTTTCATTGGAACTTTCCACTGTCGCCTTCGAAGAACCACTCAACCTTCCAATCCTTTGCTAATTTCTACATTACAACTTAATTAAATAAATATCGCGTTACAACGGAATAACTTCGACGCGTATTTGCAACAATCACATATTATTACACCTCCGCTATTGTTGTGATCTGAATTGAAGCTATTACATAAACAAAGGCACACATAATATTTACATCTAAGAATATTCACGCTATTGTTGTAATTTTTTTATTCATATAAAAAAACTTTTGTCGTAAAGACTATCAGTTTGGGCAATAATGATTCAGTATATACAATATTAAAATAAAGAATATGAAATAAATATAGCATATAATTTACAGTTTGACATGGAGGTAGCTTTAGTTGATGGGTTTTCTGTATATGTACCTGAGAGGCATGGCATACGACGTGGGTGGGTGAGGGTTGACCGGCAGTGAACTGATTATTGGAGGATATATGAGGATGTGGTTTGCGGGCATGACGGTAAGGTGGGTTAGGGTGTGCCTGAATGATCGGGGGAAGTATGAGGTCGATTGGGAGTTTTCTTTTGAGGCGACGGAAGCGTGGAGGTGGAGGAGGATTGTCACAGAGTTGCTGGATCGTAGGGTTGATGGCGCTTTTGATTGGGGATGTTATGGATTTGGAGATTACGGAGTTTACTTGGGGAAGTTTGATGTTATGTTTGTTATGGTGCGTAGGATTATGTTTAGTTTAGTTTGAATTTTGACTGAATGGGTTTTTGCTGTTGTTCCGCATGTGGACGACGCATAGGACCAGGTGGGTTGTATTATGGAGAGGTATAGGACGTGTTTTGTGCTGATGGTAACAGGGGATTTTCTGTTTCGGAGGGGATATATGGTTATTAATTTATGGTTGATTTTGGAGAGGGGAAGATTAATATGAGGTTTCCAGGAAAGTTTTGAATTTAACATGATTCCGAGGTAGGTGGTTTCTGTTTTTGTAGGGATTAATGAATTGTTTAGATAGATGTGAATTTGGGAAGGATTGTTGTGATCAAAATGCTTAAACAAAGGCACACATAATATTTACACCTAAGAATATTTATGCCTCGTTGCTCTCCAACCTACAAATTTATAAAGCCCTGAAATTACATAAAGATAAAAACAACAAGATCCTGAAAAGACATGAAATTGAAAAGCACATAAAATAAATACAATACTTATTACAAATTTATACGAGTCACACAGTTAAGGTATCCAACATTTTTTTCACACCTACCCGGCTGTCGTCCGAATTTACCGTCAGCGTACTACGAACATAGTCTTGAATCGACGTTTAATAAAGATGAAAAAACGGGATGGAATGGGCTCATACAATAAATATGAAAAGAGACAGCTTCGGGCAGTAAATTTTCCTTTTGAGGAGTCAATAGATTATGAAGACAAGTTTTTAAATTATTTTCACATGCGTGTATTATACTGATTCATTAAAATGGCAGATATCATACATTTAATATGTTGCGACCAAAGGCCGAACTTCACCCAATTCGCAAAGAGTCCAACTTCGGGCTTTGGCCATAGCAAATGTTATTTAATTTGGGAACTTTCGACAGCTTCTGTCTGTCTTGGGTCTTTCTGAAAAGAGTTGGTTATTTGGATTTTTTTTGTCACTGGTTTTTAAAACGACTTTTACACTTCTTATATTTAGTTGTTTTAATTTTTCGAAAATCGAAATCTTCTCTACAAATGACACTATAAAAATGTTAAAAAGCAAGAGTTTGAAGACTATTAAAAGTTATGAAAAATAATTGTCGCAAAATAGTAGACAATTACAATGTCTTAGTAGGTAGGCGGAGAAAAAAATTACGTTTTTCTTGTTGGTTGTTAATGCATTTATTTTCCTGACGATGTGGTGAATTATCTTTATGGAATATTATAAATACTGAACCGTTTTATTAAACAATATTTACAAAAATATGAACTTATAAATGCTTTTACCTAGAAATGTGAGAAAAATATGTAATGCACTTTAATAGATTTAAGAAATTAGCTAGTATATTGTGAATAAAAACCACAGAAGAGTTGTCTCAATATGTTCTTTATTTTCAGGACGTTTCGGCTATAGCCATTATCAACTGGATTTTTTCTTCATAGCTTCTTCCTTACATATATTATCACACAACCATTGTGCTTGTTGTTATCTTCCGAAACGTCCTGAAAATAAAGAACATATTGAGACAACTCTTCTGTGGTTTTCATTCACAATATATTAATTATATATAGTTGTTTTTACATTAAATATTAGAAATTAGCTAGTTTATTCATAATTTTTGTACACTCCCATATCAAAGTTAATATGTAGTACATGTTACCCGTCAGGCTTGTTACTAGAAGTGGTCACGTGCATCACAAATTTAACAAAATTTTAAATACAGGAAGAATTTGAAGTAGCAAACTGTAATTTTACATTACACTCCACTCACAGCGTCGGAAAAATAGAACAGATGAGAAAGAAAAGAAAAAAGGATCCTGCATGTGATAAAAAATATAGAGTATGTTTAAAGAGAAATTTATTATTTTTTATATTAACAATAGATGCAGAAGTAGTGACTTAAAACTACATTATATTCCACATTGAGACTTACCAAACGTATTTTTTTATTTCTAGAAATAAGGCAAAGCGAAAAATAAGTTTTCAGCAAAGCAAAGAGAATTAAGAAGCTATTGGAGAAAATGACAAAAAGAAAAGCAAGGTTCCACTGTAGACAATTAAAGGATCAGGATGGAAAAATTTCGACCTGACCGGCAATCGAACCCGGGACCTCTACTTTATACGTTATTGCGCCTCCGACTGAGTTATCTGAGTCGATTCCCGTCAGGTACAAACTTTCACCATCCATTGTATAGACTTGAGCTCAGGCTGACCTACAACTTACTAAATCAAATTCATCACGGTCTAATTTTGACTTCAATGAATATGAACCCTCAACTCGGATAGCTCAGATGGTACAGCCACCACCTACCACGTGAGGTCTGTGTTCGATTTCGTGTCCGGTCTTCATTTTATCATCCTGATTCATTTATTCCTCTATCTTTCGAGGAACAGAAACAAAGTTGTTTCATCTTCGATATTTTCTGAGTGACAGGCTTTTATAAGCGTGGACTGGAAACGGGTGATAAGGAACGAGAAAAATGTTTAACTAGGGTCTAGGTCTATAGTTAAATGAATTTACCTGTAATTCGACTGAATGCGATACAAGGCAGAGGCTAGAAAACCTGCACAAGGTACGGTCGGACTCGTGGCACTTGTCCCACGTCCTTCGGAAGTGTTTTTTTTTTGGGGGGGGGGGAGGTAACAGGCTACGTGAGGGCGATCCTGAAATATGCAACTTCTCCATTAATAAGCATAGAAAGGGAATTGAAAAAAAAAGGGGGGTTGAAAGGTAGAGCAACGTAGCCAAGGGTTGACTAGGGCCCCTAGGCTGTAGTTTAAGGATCCTACCCAGTGTTTCACCTAAAAGAGATGCAGGGAAAACCCTAGAAAACCTGGATCGGGTAGGTCGGGCTATTGGGTACTATTTTCACGCCCTTCCGAATGACGGGAGACGAGTTGTGGTGTCGCAGCATTCTTTTCTCCATATCTCCACTAGGCAGTTGCCCGACTGATACAACGGGATCAGCGGACAAATCTTACCATATGCCCAAGTTCTTCGAACCCAGTACATACACCTCCAAAAATTGGTAAAGATGTCTCAGCATGGGTGAACCTTGAAAAAAAAACAGAGACAGCACGACGCATTCCCAACGTAATCAGGTGAGCCCAGCAGTAAATCTGGGGAGAAATGCCTGCGAGAGAAAACTCCCACAGGCATCCCTTTGAAGACTGAAGTGGATTGGAGGTATAAAATGCTTATCCTGTCTCGTTTTGACAAAAAGGGTGTATCTCGCGTCTCCTGGTTACTATGTAGGTTTAGTCTCTTTGAACCTCCCTCCATTATTTTGGTCGGATATGTTTTGCGTAAAATTTGCTTATAGCCTTTTTAAATGGGAATCGTTAAAGAGAGAATATAATTAATGTCCTAAAGTATACTATATATCACGGAAATTTTGAAACCCTGAGTCGCCGGGTCGAAATCGGAATTAGTGGCAACCGTAAATAAGTTTCATACAAAACACATTTAATTTTTTTCTACCTGATTTGAAACTGTAATTTGAATAGTAACTCAATAATGATTAGATTGATATTTTTTAATAACATAAAATGAGAGCATTAAATAGTGGAATTTGAGCCAAACGATAGCGTATATAGAAACTAATGATAGGTCTCTTTCTCTTAATGCTATGTGAGAGTGATATATTTATAAAAAAAATTGATAGGTTTAAAATTATGTGCTATACTGGTTGGAAATCTAGTTACACGGAAGCTCAACATCGAGGGGAATAAGCAGTGCATTGTTCGCGGTCTCTGTCAACAATTCAATGCTATCAAATTACTGCTATCATTCATGGACTTCAGCCAACGCAGGGCAATAAACTTTTGAATGGTTTGAGTTCTAGCGTGCATAGCAGTGCTGTGTATATTTAAAACGACGTCGGAATGGGTTCATCGCAAGTAATGTTTAAATTATTCATGATTGGGCTTGGTATGTTTTGTGTAACGAGATCTATGCTGAATATCAGGGAAAATAGCAAACTTATTAGTCTTGCTTTTAACAGCATTGGGATTCGTATTTTGTTGTGAAACCAACCAAACGCGCCATGGATGTAGGATTCATAGCGGTGAGTGCCTTTGCGGTACTGGTTGCTACTCGGAATACAGGTATTCGTCTAAAGAAGAATGCAGAAAAGCCTTGAAAGGTAAAACAGTAATCAGAGTAAACTAATCATTAGTTTAATAAAACTAATTTTGTAATTATTTATTTCCCCCCAATGTAGGGCGAGGTGGTAATTCATGCCAACCAAATCCATGTCACCACAGCGGTACATGCATCCAAAGTTCTTTTGAGCCTGGTTACCGTTGCAGGTGCGAGGGAACAGGATACTATGGAAATCATTGTCAAAATGGTAACATATTTATGTATTTATGAAAGACACCATTTCACAGTAATATTATTTAAACCATGTATAATTGAAAGGTTTATGTAATGGATCCAATAAGTTTATCTTAGTTCACGCTAAATCTTATTTAACAGTATTCCCATTACACTTCTTTGTTCCTTCAACTTAAAGTTCCTACTTCATCTAACCAATAAAACATTTGTCACTTTTAGGAATATGGACTATTTTGTCAGTGTTGTACTGAGACTGAAATTTTTTGAAAATAAGTCACAAAATAATAGAATTCTACTCACAATAAATAATTCTAAAATAAATAATGCTAAACAAAAAATTATTTTTGTAGCTTTGTGGTCCTTATTTCATAGATCATATATTAATTAACTGCTGGGTTTTGATAATTACACAATAGTAATAAAATTGGCTCAACAGCTATCAAAAAACAGTAAATATTTAGCACATGCCTTGAAGAACAACATATTTCTTTCCTATTTAAATATCTTTCCCTGAAATATTTTGTATAATTGGAAATATGTGAATGAATCCTCAAACTTTATTTATGAGTTCTTCTTCTATTTCAACAATGTTTTCTGAAACATTTGTCACTGAATTTCAAGACTAAATATTATCATACATAACTAGTGACCATTAATCTGTTTATTTGTCTCTGTGACTTTCAGTAGAATATAAGATGTACAGTATAAATAACAGAATTCTTTTTAGTATTTTTAGGTTTGAGTTTCAGTTATCCTTAACTCATTCCTTCTGCCACAAGAATTAATATTTGTAACATTTACACAGTAGTTTTAAAGTCTGGTTAATCATGTAACTAGTACATAGAAAAATAAATAACAGTCTCAATTCAAAGAACTTTTGTATTCATCTCTACAAATCAGAAGCAAAAATAGGAAATTAATAACCATATAACCACTGTAGATTATAATAGTTAATTAAAGAAGCAAAATTTTTACCTCTTCATTTAAAACATCACTTTCAGATATTGTATATATTTGTACTTATATATTCTTAAGTGTATTATAAACTTATAAATCTCCAAATTTTTCTTCTGATTTCTATAGATAAATATTTCTTAAGTTGAAAGCTCCTAACCAAATAAATGATGTAAAATGAAAAGGTTATTTGTTTCTTATTTTAATATTTATTTTTTCAGCCATTGTTAAACTTTCTTGTATGTTGTGATAATTAATCCCAAGACTAGTCTGATGCTACCTTACATGCTAACCTATCCTGTGCATGCCTTTTCATTTTGACACAGCTACCAAATCCTCCCCCAATCTACTTAGTGTATTCCATCCTTATATCCCTCTTCTGTTATTACCCCACACACTTTTATCTAATGTTAATTTTACAAGACCCTCATGTCTGAAAATGTGGCATATTAATCTACACCTTCTCTTAGTCAAATTCCGCCAAATTGTTTTCTCTTCCCCTATTACCACATTTTGAAAGCGTCTATTCTTTTTCTGTCTGCAACTTCTATCATCCACATTTCTCACCAAAATAACACCACACTCCATACGAAAATTTTTAATAATGATTTCCTAATATTCACACTTACATTAGCAGTAAGTAAATTCCTCTTTTTTGCAAAAGCCTTCCTTGTCTGTGCTTTCATACTCTTTATGACTGCTATACTTCTACCATCCCTAGTTATTATGCTTACCAAGTAGCAGAATACCTAAACTTGCTTCAAAATATCCCTTTCCAATTTAACATCCTTTGTTATTCCACTATTTCCCACATTACATTCCATTACCTTGGTTTTCCCTCTATTAATACTCATGTATTACAAGTCTTCTTCTGACTAATACAACAATTTCACCAGCAAACCTTAGAGTTTTTATTTTTTCTCCTTGCAGTTTGATTCCCTTTCCATATCAATAACTCTTCTTTCTCATTATTTTAATCCCGTCATCTTCAAAATTCTTATGTTTGCCCCAGTTAACATTAACAAACTCTTTCTCTAAATGCCATGAACATATGCCTACTTTTTCTTATCCTGTCATCTAAAATTAGATGCAGATTTAATATTGCTTTTCATGTTGGTACATTCTTTAAAAACCAAAATGATCTCCTAACTCATACTTTATTTGATGTTTCTTTTATAATTTACATTAATAAAACATAAACATATTAATGATTGGTAAAACCTCTGTGGAGCATTAAATGGAATGAAGCCTGTAATTGAAATCACATGTTACATACATTAGTGTGGCATTTATTAAATAAATGACAATACTGAAACAAATATTTGATCAATAATATACAATAGTTAAAGTTATAAAACATTATTTCAGTGTGCCCAGCTAATGGAGCAATATCTGGCGGAGATCATTATCCATATGAATGTGTTGTTATCTAAGAAAAGTGAAAATGAAAGATACTCATGGAATATGAGTATTTTGCACCTGCACCAAATTTTCCAGACTAATTAATGCTATAAGTCATGAAATAGTTTGATGAAATAAATGATAATACCTTGATATGGTTGTTTACCCAATTGTATTATTATTCTTATTTATAATTTTGTTGAATTTTACACACTTCATTTAATACATCAATAGCCACTAATTCAAAGTTTTGTCATTGAAATGACAGCAAACAAAATGTGTAAATCATTTTAACCATCTCTGCATAGTTTAAAACTTTATACTTTCCAATTTGGATACTTATAGTTGTATAGAATATAAACAATGAATTAGTAATGGGCAATTAATTTACTTTTTTTGTTGCAAAGAATGCCAGTAGGTGATTGTAAACTTTGAAAAGAGTATATGAAGTTCAATTTGTAAAAGTTTTACAAGACATAAATTACATTTAATGTATTAATTTTTGTAATAATTCTTATTATGTAAATATTACCAATTAAATTACACAAATAATTTAAAACTTAGTTTCATTATTACTGTTTAATACTTAGCCATTTATAAAAGCAGCTATAATAATTGACAGCAGTTCATATGGTTGATTATTTCAATGAGTTAACTGAAGTTATACCTCAGCAGCACATTTTATTAGTCTGGATTTGTATTATAATTCAAACATTTTATATTTGTATTAAAGCAATAACCTTAGCAGAACCTTAATTACAAATTTATTAACTACAAAGTTGATCTGATGTTTTTTATTTGCTTGTAATAATTTAAAATTAACTTGAGATTATTTTTCATATAGTGAAAATAATTACTTTTAGATACTGTGTTTCTTGGTGGTAAGCTAAATAATATATTTCACTCAATGTAAAACACTTCGGGAGCCATATATTTGTATGTTGTTTATAATCTTATGCTTATTAACAAGTGCATACATAATATTTACCCATGAAAGCTACAATTTGTATGCAAGTCTTTAATACTTTCGAGAATGGTTGTACAATAGCAGCTTACTCATAAAAAACAATGAATGTTAATAGAAGAATTTTGAATTTGAACAAGCTGAAGTATACCTACCAGATCATGTAACAGGTTAAATTCTTTTCTGCTTAAACCTTTTATCTGGTTCAGTTCATATACATACCTGATAGATTCCTTTAACTCTACCCAAACACAAAGTGATATTTACATATAACTACTCCCACACTATCTTTGATGTTGTCATACTATCCTGGGGAGCACAAACTCAACTATATTCTAATCCTTGCTTACACTAGACTGCTATCCAACCCACCTTAAAAAATTTGAATAGCATCCTCATACACTAGAACCATGTTGTCAGCCTTTCAATAAATGTTTTATGATAACCCTCATTAAAGTTTTATTCTCCCATTGCTGAACTTTGGAAACTCCAAATTTGGTAGTCAAAGTCCTAGAGTCAACATCTCTATACACACAACTAAGATTTCAGCCTATGAAAATTTTAAATGCTCCTTCCTGTCCAGTGTGATAACATTTGCCCTCAATTTGAGGTAAAGGAAGCAAAACTCTCTCCTCCATATCTACATTATGTATATTTTTAACATATCAATAAATTTTCCTTGAAAAGAGCTATTGGGTGTGAATTGTTGCCTTCTGGAATTTGAATTCAAAATTAGTTAGCCAGCATACACTTTTCCTGAGAAGATAAGCTCTTTATTGATTCAGAAATTCCTGTGCTATGTGGTAACAATGGCCCTCAATTTATGATGTCTGCAATTCTTTGGAACTCTTTTCTGCTCATATTTTTGCAATGTCTCATGAACATTAATTGCTTTATATGTAGTATGTTTGTCCATTTTGATTCATATTACTAGGACAAACAATTTTCATAAAACATTTTGCTATCACATTAAACTTCACCCCGTTTCATTCCTGGGTATTCTTGTCCCGTGGAATGCACAGGTTGTCTTATGCTCTCTGGAGGTATTAAATCAATGTTAACCTGTGCAATAATGAAAATGACATGGGTAAGACCCAACATACAAGGAATAAATGAGGATTTCATTCATTACTGCATAAAGTAAAATACACATCTAGTTTGACTTGTTCAATTCATTTCAATATATATTTTTTTACATTTTTCCTGTAAGTGAAAATGAAATACAATTAGAAGAAAATAAACTGTATTATTAATCAAAATGACTAAAGCAGTACCCACAGCAACCTTAAGTGATTTTAAAATTATTTACATCACCATTAATGTAACCAAAGGTGTAACAATTTAAATTATAACTGCAAAACAATTTATAAGCCACAGTAATCTGATTTTTAAATTTTTATTATTTAAAAATATACAGCATAAATTGGTTTTAAAGTGGTTTTGAAGTACCTAATAGTTATTTTCATTACTTGAATGTACAAATTGTGTGTTTATAATGAAGAATTTATTTCATATACAAGTAGACAAAATTTTAGTACACTATACAAAATCCTTAGCATGTCTCACTCTTTTAGTCATTAAAATAATGTCACCGTGCAATTCACAAATAAGTCATTACCCTTGTTCATTTTAAAAGAAACTCTTTGGTACTACATTTCATGGTCTTGACAATTATTTCTTCCATATAAATATATGATAGTTCTTAAGAAATCATTAGTAATAATGTCACACACCAGCATTCATTCACAAGCCCTGCAAGTCGAGAGCTATGACAAATCACACTAAAATTGTATACAAATATTAAATCAATATTATATTACAACTACATTATAACCTATATTCAATCAAAATCTCACAATGAATAAGATGAAAATGACGAACAGTACATTGGAAACAGCTTGAACATGTCTCTCTTCTTCATTAGGTCATAGGTCTTGAGTCAAGTCCCAAATTATATCACAGAAGAGAAGTAAATATGAATACAGCAAAGGGTAGACATTTAATGGTATAGTTTCCTTAAGCTATTTTTAACACATTGTACACATATATTTAATTTTTCAATACACTTCAAGCTTAACCAAAACCTTTGTCATTCTATATCATAGCAACGTAAATTGATGAAAAGTTTGAGTTTAATGATTCATTCAGTCTTGAAGGAATATGTAATAAGCATGGGTTTATGGATTGCATTATAGAAACTATTTTTAGCACCACTATCTACTATGTATTTAAACAAACTAAATAAGTATGCAGAGTAACAAGTGAATATTACTAAATCAGACTGTAATTACCATTGATTATGTCAGTCTAATAATTCTTTTATATATATAAAAGTAATGGTTGTTGTGGGTACTGTATACATTTGATGCCCAAGTAATAAATTCACCCACACAATTACTCCCATGATGTAGGTATGCAAACGAGTCTCCTTGAATTTACAAAATGTGTCTGCTTTTTGGCAACCACAATACGTTTGTGTTATTCTAGCAATCTAGAAAATTTTAATGACAATATTAATACAGAAAGTATGTTCCCTACCACGTAAAGGAAATTAATTAGAGCTAATTCAAATCTATAATTCATCAGAAGTTATTTCAGATCATCATTAACTCACCATGACAGGCATTTCAGCCATGAATAATAAATGAATTATGTAGAAGCACAACAGCATTTTTTAATAAATTATGTTACAGCTGGCAAGGATACATTAAAAAGACAGTGAACCCACTGCAATCAGAATTCAGGAAGTCCTCTATTGGTTGTAAATATGTAGGAAACACACAAATTGCAGTAACTTATTTGATAAAATTTTTGTTGTTTTTAATTTTAATTTTCTATGTTTATGATGTGAATTACAAATAATTTTCACTACATTTAAAAACAAAATTGGTAAGATAGAGAATATTCAAACATTTTATCACTTACAAGGTCTATAAGAGTTAATATTTTGGAGCCAAAAAGGACAAAATGTTTTGAGACCATTTTTAAATGCTTGGTAATAAAATTATGACATCCACCCAAGGGAGTTTATATATGCATATGCATTTGTTTGTGTATAAATGTATACACACATATACAAGCATATAAAAGTCGTTGAAGACTTTATTACAAAAAGAATGGATTGATCTGATACAGCTTTAAGTTTTTGTGGTTGAAAGAATTCAATAGAGCCTGTTACAACTCTTCCTCTGACATTACAATGTTTATTCTGGCACAGGTGATCCAGGTGAGTGTGGATGACGAATGTCTGCATCAAATCCTTTAGTACCATCAGGCCCTCGAGGTTGACGTACTACAGTCAATTTTGGCCCGGAGTCATCGAGTGAAATAGTTCGTAATCGACTTATGAGACGTTCAGGACGTTCTTGACGAGGAGCATCACTAAAATAGACAGTCAATACAATAACTGGTCAATGAATTAATGATATCCTCATAAAGATTATATATAATATACTCTGGTGCTTTATTTATTTATTAAAATATGAAATATTGCAACTTCTAAAACATAAGCCACATTGGTTGTATGCTAGGCAAGCGAAGGAATTGTTGAATTGCATGAACTAATAAACTAAATTTATGTACCCAATAGCTAAAAAATTAATTTTAAGAATTATCTTAATAATTTGTAATAGTAGAATGATCACAATGGATATAAACAGCTTTAACTCTTCAATTAGATTTATGAAAAACTGGCGTGAAAAGAGGGAAAAAAATAAAACTAAATTTTATAATGAGAATAATTAACTAATTTACAGTACTTACCTAACTTTAGTAATATTGCAGGCTGAAGATTTTCCTGTTCTTTGGTTTGTAACTAGAACAAATTCTACTTGATCGCCTTGTTGAAGAGTAGTCCCATCTTTAACTTCAGACATATGGAAAAATAATTTTTTCCCTTCATCAACTTCATAAGCCAGAAAACCAAATAGCCCTAAGTTACCAAATTTCATGTTAATATTGACATAGAAATAGTACAATACACTATTAAAAAGTAGTAAATAACAAACCTTTAACAGCATCAACAGTAGCTCTCCTTTTCTTGCGCACAGCTGAAATGTTTGTAGCCCAGCCATCCGTGTCAACCTGAAAAGTAACTGGGTCTCCAATTTGTAACAACTCACGTTTGTTAGCTAACCCAGTGATTCCAAATTCATATTCCGTTCCTTTTTTACCCTCTGTAAAAAAATTACACATTTAATTAACTTTATTAATTTGATTCACTTTCAATTGAAGTACTCGACACCTGTTCATTTATATTTTACAATAAAATTGAACAAGAAACTTAACTTTGAATTATAAAATAAAATTAGTCATCAAAGTCATGTGTGAGATGATGTAAATTGTCTGAACCTAACAAGTCGTATCAGAGGTGATATGATGACTGGGTCAAACATCAACAAGACATGACAAACATGGGTGGGTGGCTGTACTAAATATCAATAAATGTCTCGGAGTTGTTTGTAGCATTTGTATCATAGCTCTGGTTGTAGAGCCGAAGTTACAGGAACTCTAAGAGAGAGGGAGAGAGTAGTATCTTTGCAGGACATTTGTATGGGGGCAACCAAGTTCTATATTAAAAATATTCATGATAATAATTTAATAAATATTTGACAGTTTAATTAATGTGTGAGAAATGTATTTATTAAAAAAAGAAGAAATCAATCATATATATGCTGTAAGGAAGGGAGCAACTTAAATATTTGGAAATGTGGAATATTTAATGTAAGAGAAGGAGCACACATAGTTGAATGTATTTCAAAGACTGACCAGTAATTTGAAGTTAAACTGTCAAATCTTATTTTACTCTAATCTACAGTAAGACCCAAGTCAGTATGCGCAAATCTAAATATGCTAAGAGATTTCTTGAAAACAACATAAAATATAGGGAATATAGAATGAGAAGCCTGACTACTGGCACTAAACTGGAAGGTTAAATGAGATGTTCTGAATTTTTCTACACACAAGAGCAGAAATGACAGATATAAAATTTGTTGTCAAATAAAATAAATGGAATTGATTGACAATACCAAATATTAGCTTGCTTACCTTTAATGAGAAAGTGTATGAAAGGACAATGCAAAAAGTTTTTTACCTATTTGACTAGACTGTATTAAAATCTTACTTTTTTATAACAAAATAAATACTGAAAATAGTTACACAGAATATATATATATATATATATATATATATATAAAATATCCAAATCATTGTTGCAAAATATGCTGCTACTGAATTGCAAGCAAAGAATTGCTATCAAATTGAGATTTACCACACAAATTACACATTGTCAAAATTAAACCTAGCAAGAGTCTGTATAGCTTGTAGAAAGCATAAACAATATGGGAATTAAAAAAGTGCAAAGTTGTATTACATGAACAAACATGTTTTTAAAAAACAATCTAAAGACTTGTAGGATTATATTCTTAAATATATTGTGGTGTTTGTGGAATTTATTGAAAAAATTAAGTTAAATTTTGATACAATATTTTCATTTTGAAAATTAAAGATAAATTTCAGTAAAAATTATTTAATGTAATTAATTTAGTGCAAGGAGACATAAAAACTCAATTAAATTTTAACACACAAAACAATTAACGAAATTGAAGAAAATTGGCCTAGCTCAGTAAAACAAAAATAATCTTTTTGCAGCTCTAAATGGTTGATCTTGGGAATGTGAGTAGAAATTGAACATATTGAATATATGAATAAAATAAACGCACTTGGAAACGAGAATGGTTTTCAAAAATCTATGCCAGAGAAAGTGCCTTTACCGTGGATATTAACACCAGAGTTGGTTGGATGATGTCCCTGGTGCAGTAGAAAGATGAATATTTATGGGCCAATCTAGTTATTTTATTAGCTTAATTTCCGCATCTCACGCCAAGTTGTGTTATGCAGGTCACCAAAATCTGTTGTGTCAGGCCAATACTGATTTAACCACCTCTTTCTCAGTATGCATAACAATTTTTATTAAACTGGGTTCTATTTAATCCTCTACTGTCCAGCCCAGCTATCTCTCGTTGACCTGACGAAATTCACCATAACTAAAGGCAAGGCATCACCCCAACGTGACATTGACAACCATTCTCATTTTACCCTTCTGTATGTGACACAACAACTATGAAACTAAATTATTTTTGCTTTAAGGAGATTTAATTTACTTGTTATTTATTATTATCATTGTTAATTAAATGTGGGGAAACTGAATCACCACAAAATGTCTATTTACACAAATTGCAATAAAAATTTTATCAATGTATTATTCACTTTGAGAGCTTCTTTTCATTCAATGTAACAATTAAACAATTATATAACTGACAGTTTACAATGTAAAGTTAAATATACAATACACATGTAAATAGAAATCATAGGATGTCCGATTTGCTTAACTTTGAACATTCAACCTGATGTATGAATGACATAGTTGTTTATAGCACATACTATTGGAAATTAAATCATAAGACAAGGGGTTAATGAGGACACAGCATTATTACAGTGATTAATTTAATATTGCATACTAACACAGAAACAGAAAATAATTCTTGAAAGTGTTTATAAATTTTAGTCCCTTACCTTCATCAGAATATACTTCAATTAAGCCAGCATATTGTGTCTGATCAGGATTGACACTGCGTAAAGGTCTGACCACAACTCCTTCCAACATATCTCCCTGGGCAGGTGGTAGCTCTATAGTGCCCCGTGGTAGCACTCTGACATTTTCAGCTGAGAGACAGCTTCCTGATGATCCACGCATGCCTAAATTATATTCCACTTCTAGTCCTAATTCCAATGTTGACGAATCTCCTTCAAAATTGCTGAAAGAATTTTCACAAGTTTTAAGTGGTTGTATATTATATACAAAAATGAGGATTTTCTCACAGTAACAAGATAAGAACATAAAAAACAAGTACAATTAATATATGCTTGTGGGTGTTGCATTTCATAAAATCAGCATTGTTTTAAGAACTACATCAAAATTTTAAATTAGATTAACAATATAGTTGGTAGATGCTCTGTTAATCACATTATCAGAAATGAATAGAATGAGCAACATAATATTTCTAAAGAAGTTCACTTTCAAATGTATGTGGACAAGACAATCAGTTGCCATTCGATACTCAAAACAGAAAATATAAATGGAATGTACCAAATGGTAATAAGTAAGTTAAATATTGGCTAGTTTAGTCAGTAAAATGCCATATGATGGTATTAGCTTTTCATCTTTAAGGCTGCACTTGGTTTCAATGAATGCCCAAATTTGATTTTACATAAAACTCACCTGAAATGGAAGAAAACTTCACGATCATGAGCAATAGTTTCAATGAAGCCAAAACCATCTTTGAGGGCAGCAATAAACCCTTGGCATAGGGGCAAACTATTAGAACGACCAATGCCATTTTTTGAAGGATTTCTGCCTGTAACCTGTATGTCCACAGCCACCATTTCCTTATTACGCTTCACCAAACTAATGTTAAACTCTACCTGAAAAAGAAAGAAAAATAGTAATAACAAGTGTTATAATTTATTATTATTAGACAAAATGTATTTATTTCACTTTAGTATCAAAACTGCTATAGAAGCCTATAAGAAAATAAAGAAATTAAAAAAAAAATGAAATCACAATTGATAAGAACAAAATTGAGCAGGAAGACTTTAATATGAATAGAATGCAAAATTCTTCCCTACTGGCAACTTTACCAAGGAAAGGTTTCTGTAAGCAAGTTGGTGTTGTGAATTGTAATTTACAAATTATTACACCATTTAGCATGACAAAAATATTATAAACTTGGGTTATTAAAAGAATGTTTTTGGAATTAATCATTATATTCAAATAGCTAATTGATTCTACTATAAAATGGTAGGTAAGGAGTGTTTCAAGCAGGTCAGAGCACATTATAGAGTAAACGGGCTGTTACAAGTAGTTTCACTTAATTACATGCCAGTCTTTGTAAGACATAAGACATAAATTTTGAAAATTAATAAAACACACTTAAAGCATGAAAAACAAAAATTAAGAGTAATATCAAAATAAAAATGATAAATCAGAATATGAATTTCCTCTTCCACTGTTGTCTTGTATCAACAACTATTTCTGTATAGTATAATGTAGAAATTAACATCTTAAAATTAATTAATTATAATTAAACTGAAATAATTTTATGAACAGCAATAAAGTTTTAAACTTGAACTATGAATTTAAACATAATTGCAACTAATTTGTACTTTATCTCCAACTCTAGGAAAATTCTTCATATCACAATCCTTTGCCAGAAAGTTAATGGTCATCTTTGTTCCATTCACTTGGTATGAAATATTTCCTGGTTCAGACTTTTCATTTGCCTAAAATAAAAAGGATAAATCAATAACAGACCGCTAAAATCAAATCACATATAATTACAAATTATGAATACATTCAAATAAATAAAGACCTATAGAAAAGTTAAATTTTATGGTATCCTAATAGTAACAGAATTTTAGCATTGCTTTAACTTATAATAAATTTATTTTATTTTTTAAAAACATTATTTATAATCTCTATATTAATAGTCATTTCTACCTGATTGTTTCCTTTGGTAGGACTGCGAGAATTCCAGCTCATAATAGGAGCTTCTTTAGTTACAACACCACTTAAGTTTCTTTCCAAAACAGTTTCAAATTCAACAGTACCAGGAGCAAGATGCTTGATTCTTATTGCACTCTGTCGACTGTTTGAAAAAGATGACTGGTCCTATTTAAAGGAATTAAATATTTAAGAAATATGGTTGACTTAAAAATGGAATCTGAAAGGGCTAATATAGTTTCATTTATTTTACAAATTACGAACATTTATTAGGTTAAAGTTTTATGTAATACAACAGTTATATGACTTCATTGAAAATAAATAAGTACAACAAAGCCAGAAGTTCAAAGGCCACGAAACAATTTAGATCAGAAGAAAAAAGGTTGATGCAATGAGAACAATTCTTTTTATATTTCATGAAAAAAGTGTGAGCAAAGTTCCATAATAATTGGTATTCTTCTTTGTCATTAATATGTTCTGAATTTTTTATTAAAATTTATTTGACTAATTAGGTTATGGCACTCATTTATTTTAAATAATACAAACAAAATTTTGTAACAAGTATGTTAACTCCTATATTGTCACCAAATCTTGAAAACTTCACATAGCAGCTGCACAGTAGGAACAATGAAATAATATTCACTGGCTATTATAATAACATGAAATTAGTACCAAAACATTAAATGTCAATTTATTGTAAAAATAATATTTACAAGTTTTGATACAGATTTTCAGTGTTTGGGAAAACCAAATATCTTAAATGTACTGTAACTGATGAACTACTATGTTTGACTCAATACATTGTAATTGTACTTCACATTATTTGAAAATGAACTATAGGGGAAGTTATTAGGAAATATAAATAAACAAATATAGAGTATTTAACCCTACAGAATTTCAGCTTCTTTGAGAAAGTAAATTTACATTGAAGACTGACGTACAATTTGTCAACACAGATGGAGATAATACACAATTTTCTTTATTGAATCATAATAATCAAAAGGCCCAGGAAATAACTTGAATTAGAAATTAACAGAACATAAGTAAGAGAAAGAGCTAGCTAATAAGTTGGAAAGAAAAACCTGGAAAATTTACCAAACTTGTCAATTTACAATGGAATAAAATCCTTTGTAACAATTAAAGGACACATTTTTAGTAAAGGCAACAATAAGAGGTGAAATACTAGCAATAGCTGGAGGAAGATGAAAGGTCATAAAATCATAATTAAGCAGGTATAATACTAAAACAAAAAGGTTAAGTCAAATGAAGTGCTTGGACTGAAGTTGAACCAAAATAGAGAAACTGAAAATGTGAAGTGCCATACAGGTGTCATCAGGACATTACAAAGAGAAAGACAAGGAATAATTAAGTTTATGCATATTATTTAACAGATGCCATATATTAAAGTATCAATCATAATTCTAATACTACTGTAACAAACAAACCTGAACCACTGTAAATTCCACTTCATCATTTAAACATATTTCCCTCTCCACATCTAGAACTTCATTGAAATGAAAAAAAAGTCTTGAATCTCTTTCTACACACTTAAGAAATCCAAAGCCTTCCTTAATTGAAGCTACAATGCCTTGTTCACGGCGCTCTCCTGACATGGTAAACGATTCATCTAATAATGAGATGTTTGTGGCTCTTTGCAATTGATCTCTTCTGTCTGTGGCAATATAAAACTGTACCCAGTCACCATGTCTGAAAATGCAGACAAAAACTTATTCAAAAGTTTCAACAGTAATATTTTTAATACATATAAATAAAGTATACAATTGGATAGTATTGAGTGCACATATTTCTGTAACCTGAGGAAGGAAAATAAAACATGGAAAATTTTTTTACTTTCATCACAACTACTAACTCTATAATGGTGTTAATTAACTGAAGGAATGACAAAGAAAAGTACTTCACAAAAATCTGCTCATTCTTAATATAAATTCTTTTTGCTTTCTTAGTGGAATTCTGAAGGAGTATAGTTGATTGAAGGGTAGTGATGACATGGTACTTATTCCTGTCACAAGGTTTGGAACTTTGTGTAGGTATGGGCTAGAGGATCAAGATTGAAAAAGCCTTTTTGAGAGGTTGGTAGATTCTTTGACAGGTGGGAGGATACTCAATGTCAATTTTTGAGGACAGGTGGAGAATTCTAGTCTTGGAATGTGGGTTGTGGTTAGGGGTGGTGTATATTTTTATGTTGGCCAAGGGTGTGTGTGTATCTGGACAGTGGTCAGGACATCAGATATTAGTTTCTGGATGAGGTCTATGGGTATTTTCTATTGCTACAGGCAACATTAGAATTCCTTTACTCTCCAACAATTAACCTGGTACCAGTTCAAAGATATTTCCAATGCTTTCATTAATAGAAAATCCTTCCTACACCACATCCAGAAACAAAATATTACACCCCCTATTCGTTTCCCTATCTCGCACTTTACCAATTTACGAAACATAGTTTTTCTTTAGAGAGCATTCATACCTGTCTCCCATATTTATATCCTTACTCAATTTGCAAATACCCTGTGTGTGCGACTTCAGCACCATATACAGCAAAACCCGCTTTGAAGAAATTCCCACTTGTAACGAAAACTATCTCAAGTCCCAACGAAACTGCCATATATTTAATGCAATTTTTTTCTACTTTTAAGGAACCCCTGAATAATGAAATTCTCATAATTGCATAATTTTTTTCAATAAATTTCCACTTATTGATTTGATTTAGAATTTCCATCTAATTTGGCTTAAAATTTGTACCTCTCATATTAAATATTTGTTGTGAAAGTGTACAAGTTGATGGCGATGTCATCTAGTATGGTCTTATTAAGGATTTCAAGCCTACATACATCATTTAATGTGAATGAGACTTCTTCAGTGAAATTGAATAGATTTTGTGTCAACAACTGTTGTGCAGAAAATAATAGCAAACAGAGACGACTGGCATGGTTGTGTGTAAACAGCAGTAAAAATCAAACCATCTGAATTGGTAACACCCCATTTTAAGGTTCAATTATTAAGAAATTACTGTTTGTAACAAAATATTTCTTGAAGTCCCAGAAAATGTATGTGTAAAGCAATATCCTCTGGTTTTTAAGGAATCCTGGTATTAAGAAAGTTACAATTTGAAGGAGCTTTTTTTGGCAATGCATTTCCACTAGCTTATCCCTTTTTAAGAAATATTTGGATTCAATCCTCGCCCACACCAAGCACAACATTTGCGAAGTTCTCAGTGCAGGTGTAATAGCACTAACTATTGCAAATTTTGGTGTGGTGTGTTATTTATACATTTTAATATCCAAGCTGGTTGAGAAAAAGACAGCAGAAACTTTGGGGTTTGAATTCCTCAAAATTAATGTTAATCGTGACCCTGTTACTTGGAGCAAAATTTTTATCAATTAAATATCAGAACATTCTAAGTAAAATCTTACAATGGCCCATTTAGAACTTCGTATTTGTTGTTTTTAAATTGAATCAATAGAAGAAACAAAAATTCAAATTACAGACTAATGAAATATACTGGCAATTCCATGATAAAAAAATGCAGTGTAATGAAGTTGCTGCAAAAGTAAATGCAACATAAAATTCTGAGTTAGCCGAATATATTAGTTGAAGTCAACTGCATTTTTAAATCTTCTCCCATCGGAAACATAGTTTTTGTGGCAACAAATGTCATGAAGGAAATAGTAGCAAAGAGAGAGATTAAGATACTTCAAACTAATTCAATTAATTGATTTGCTGACAAAATTTAGACTCCTAAGGAACCCTCCAAACCACTATATACAGAAGAGGGAAAATAGATATTTTGAAATTTTTTGAAAATGAAACTAAGTCATTCCCTTGCTAGCCTTCACCAACAACCAACCCCCTCCCCTTCCCTTACAACAGGCCGGTGCCTCTGAAAATTTAAAGAACATCAAACCTTATATGGTGTCTGCCATCTGTGAACTTCAGGTAAGTCACCTACTTTCTATCTCTTTACTGTCCTTATTCTTTTAATTTACCTCACAATGGATACAATACAGCATATACTTGTGTTAAGTTCAGAATGAATTATGTATTGGATAAGATGACTTTCATGGTGTATTTACTATGCAACTGTTGGGCTCTCACCTTGTAGGAAGCCCAAGAGTTATTTACACAAGAGTCAAACTTACCTCAAAGTGAAGTCACCTCTTTGATCTTTGTCACCAAATGGAATTTCAACTTCTGAGTGATCAGCTGCTCTGTAACGGATTCTTCCAGGAAGAGGATCGCTCAGATGTCTAAGTTGCTGACCTCTTTCTAATGGCTTAAGAACCTGCCCTTTCATTTCTTCTGTGCCAACATCCTCAAAAACAACACTTCCTGGAGAAAGTCGTGTAATGTTGCAAGCAACTTCTTTGCCCTTGAACAAATGAAAATAAAACAATTTAATTATAATGCATATACTAGTACCTTTATATCTTATAACAGGACTTCATATGACTGGTTCTTCTTTTACCACTATTTTGAAGTAATTTCATTTTAAAATAGCTATTCTAAAATTGTCTGTAATATGAGCTTGTCTATGTATCAATGAATTCAATAATAGTACTTACATTCCTTGTGAGGATAATGAATTCCACGTCATCTCCCAACTGAAGTTCTTCTTTTGATTTGGTTTCAGAGAAATGAAAGAAAATTTCCTTAACAACATCAGCACGTTCAATGAAACCAAAACTTTCTTTCATTGAACATACGACACCACGATACTTGACTGGATGTGCAGGATTCTCTAACCGAATGTGACAAGCGCCAAGATTTCCACTGCTACAACAAAAAAATAATAAAAAATCTTCTGTTAAATTGTTATTAAATATAAGGCATCTGAAATACAATTTTTAAATGTTGAATATTTAATTATTGAATAACTAAATCCAATAGTGGCTAATCAAATTAGAAAAAGTAAATTATTTTTCAAATATTTATATTACACGAAAAATGTAAGAAATACAGAAGATTTGGTTACATATTATTCCTAAGTTAATATATACCACGAAGGTTACCTTTTTATATTTTCTAATTGAAGGCAAATATTAAAACAAAAGTACTGCACATAATTTGAGTTGAGGAAAAATTAAAAATATATGCTAAATAAGATAAAATAAACATAGGTAGTTTCAGTCAAAATAAAAATTAATATAATGAAAAAGCATAACCATATACAATCCAGAAGGTAGAGAAAGGAAACTTTTGAACTAAATAGGAAATTGTACTTGCACAACTACAGATATATCATAGTGCTTTAGTTGGCACAGTAGTATGTCTATGTTTGACTGCACACACACACACACACAAATATATATATAAATAAACTAACCGCTGATTAGTAGCAATCTGAAAACTGACTTTATCTCCAGACCGTAAAGTAACATTTCCTTCGACATCATCTTTGTTATATGGCAAAAAGAAACACTCTCCACGATTTTCATAACTAATTCTGCCTTGAGTATCACCACTTGAACCATCACTCCGTAATTCTGTGGTAACATTTCCTGTCACACGTTCTTCACTGAGAACCTAGAACAATAGTTACTCTTCAATGAAATCCATACACAAGAAATGTATGAATGTAAGATGCTATTGTGTTCCACTTACCACTTCAGGAGCTATTTTCGTAACAGCACTTGCAATAGGTTTTCCTGTTCTTCTGTCATATGTCATTTCAAATTCAACAGGGTCTCCAATTTTTAAATGCTCTATAGTACCATTGAACTGACTGAAATGGAAGAAAAGTCTTGCTTGCCTTTCACAGCACTGGATGAATCCATATGAGTGCTGCGAAACAAACAAAAAAGGTTATTTGAATACTGTATCAAATATATGGTTTGTAAAGATAAAATACAGGTAACTGTGTACATTATTTTCTATTGAGATTGCAAATGCCTTATTTCAAATAACCTCTTCAGCACTTATACCAATATTACTCTACTTCTAACATTCCAGTGGAAGGACATAAATTCATGACCAAAACTGTTTCTTGTCCATTTTATCTTAAATTCATATGCATTTGCTGAGAAGTTAGTAATACTTTATAACAGCCATTCCTTTCCTATGCAATTACAGCCAGAATAACCTTTTACATTAATTGTTTAATCATTTTGAAGTAATTCTTATTTCTTAAAAACACAAACTGAGGCTAGTATAATCACAAGAATGATGTTGATATTATATTATATTTAATTCTAATAATTTATCTTTCAGGAATGTATATTTATTATTGTTCTATCATTTTTATTTTTTCAATTTAGATGTTCCATAACCAGTTATATTAGAAATCTTTTTTAAAGGCTAAAACTTTCTGAACTGATCACAGTATAGTATCATTCACATCACGATGTCAGTTGAAAGCTGGCTGTCACTCTGCATTCTATTCCCAACCTTCTGATGATGAGGGCATTTGCCTCCAAAATTTAAACTCCACACTCGGCATGGTGCCGACTTTCTCTCTCTCTTTCATGTCCTCATTGTTTTAATCAATAAGAATGTCATTTCCTGACACACAAAATACAATATATTTTTTCTTTAAAGAACAGAAGCACATAGAAACATTTAATACATATTACTTTTATGTTGATACACTTTAGTAAAGTTTTAACTGTACAAGTTGGGATTAACCACCAATGTCATAATGTGTCTATATTTCTTGTTTGAGACTTTATCGTGTAATTAAGGGACAATCTTATGGTGAATGATAAATATTTGAATAAATAAATATCATTAATAAAAATGATATATTCAATATAGATGAAAATAAATATTTACTTTGAAGATTGTGTCTAAATTAAGACACATTTATATGGATTTGTGGGTCCTCTGTGAAATTCAACTTCTCTCTTTATCCGTAACTATTCACATACATTCAATATTTACAATCTGCTTATTTTGCATCTAATGATAAACAATAATCCTTCCAGAATAAATAATGACCACTGGGAATTCTTGTATGTAAGCTTTCCAAAGTGTTTTGATTTAATAATGAAGAAACTGTGTTAAAGTTAAAGTTTTGATTTGGGTACACTTGCTAAATAATGATTACTACAATAATAAAAATAATTCCATAGAAGTTATGAACAAAATTATTCAACAATTACTTCACACTTGAGTTTGAAATTGGGAAAGTATGGATATGAAATAACTTGTAACAAATACTTGCAAATTATTAAAATCTAGTACCAATTCAAAATTTAAAATAATTGCACCAATTTTTGTAATGTGTCAGCATTACATGGTTCATTATAATTTTGTCAAAATCAGCACAGCAGTAATGTTTTTATATATGCACAAATCTAGTTATATTCTGAGCAATTGTCAGGCTTACAAATACAATGCCAAATATAGTAAAATAAAGATAACTCACCAGTAATTTCTCAATAATGCCAGTTTCCCTAGTTCCTTGATTTCCAAGGGATGAGTCATTGTAGCTGGAACTATTCTGATTTGAATTAGAAGTAGTATTTGTAGTAGGTGATAAATTTTCACCATCAAACACTCCAGATCCCTCATTTCCTGAAAATGAGCTGATAGAATACCTTCCACTTCCCCTGGAATTATTGTGTGAAGCATTGAAACTGTAATTGGGTGAGTAATGATTACTGGTGCTTGACTTATTGAACACACTATTGTCCTTTGGAGTTGACTGAGCACCTTGGAAATGATTATTTCCACTACTACTGAAATTCGTTCCATTGGGTGAATTGTGAAAATTGGTTGTTGCGCTGGACTCGCTTATCGTCAAGGACTTATAGTCAAGTATTGCAGTTTCTGAATTCATGGTTGGCGGCTGGAACGATTTCCACTGAGGATTATTGGACATAGTCTAATATACCTGACTTGAATAAAAGTACCTTACAATGGGTCAGTTTAAAAATGATATATCACAGAATGCTTTGAGATAAAAGGTTCAACAAATATAAATGTTGTATAACAAAATGCCTATTCATGAAGGCTTGGATATAAAGGAAAAAATGTACAAAATAAAAATAAAATGTATTACTCATTAGTTTTTAATTAACGTATCGAAATAAATCCTCGAAGGCCTATTGCAACACTATACAAGCAATATTTGTTGGTTACCACTGATAATAAAGATCCTATAAGAAATAAAGTTGGCTAAATCCTCAGATGTCTTCAATGCGTGCTGGGTGCGGATTGTGTTTGGCTTTATTTATACTTGATCGTTGTTTCAAGTTTCCTAATCTAATATTTACACAAGCTGAAAAGAAAAGAAAAATAATTACTTTTAAACGTATCGCGTTATAACCTATTGCACTTTAAATAGTACTTCATTAAGTATAAATAGAACCGCAAACTTAGACATAATAAAACATTATTAAGAAATATAATTCAGTTTCTCTGACAAGTGCCAATTTCCGCAAAAATTATTAACTGCGTTTAATAGTAATTCAAAGAGTAATATTGCTACAAAGCCATGGGCGTCTCACGTTTTTTGATAATAATGCATTATGGAACAAAGAAATAGGAATAAACTTGGCTGACATTTTCTTCATTTGACATAGGTCTTACGTGATGTGAACAAAAACATGACCTAGTCGTTACTTCCCAGATCATTCGATTGTAACTAACTTACCACGACACAGCACAGCACTGACGACATGCCGCCATGTTGAATGTCAACACTCGAACGCAAAATCGCACGGGCCCCATAGCCCGAGTCTCTGAGATAATTTTTCATTGGATCCTGAGATTATACGTCACATGTTGATTGTATAGAATGGAGGCAATCTTTCATGAAAAGGTACTTTTATTCGATTTTTCATCTTTTGATTTATGTTGCAAACGCTTGTAATATTCGCTACTAGTAGTTTTATTGCTATTATTTCAATTTTAAAGTCAAGTGCTGCTTTTACAATTGGATTATTTTATAAATATTACTTAACCTATAAGACAGTAAGTACTTTAAAACGCATTATTTTTGTTTACAGCAAGAAGGATCATTATGTGCACAGCATTGCCTGAATGCTTTATTGCAAGGACCGTATTTCACACCTGTTGACCTGGCTTCATTAGCACAACGGATGGATGATGAAGAAAGATTGAGGATGTCAGAATCCGGTGTTGACAGTGACGAATATAGACGGTTTTTAGAGGTGATATAAAAAAAAATGTGCTTTAGTTATTTTTGAACTGAACGTTTATTATTTGTTTCAACGCCGTTACCTTAACACTTGTAGACTATATATTGGAAGGTATCCTCTGACCAATTTCTTAATTGTTTTACTTCCTACCTTTATTTTAAAGTTACTAATGCATTTGAAGTAACTTTGCTGTTTACATTAAGAAATGCACTCAATTATTCAGACAACTTCTCTGAGTAATTAGATGTTAGTTTATACTCTGTTTGTGACACTAGTAAACACTCTGTTCTCATAGAAGTTATTTTGAATCTTATTTTATTGGTTTCCAATATTAAGAATGGTTAGTCAGTGACTCATTTGCTATTGTTATAGTAGTATTCAGTCCATAGACTCTGATGCAACTCTCCGTGCTAACCTATTCTGTCTGTGTAAGTCCACATAACTACCACATTCTCCCTAATCTGTTCGGTATTCCATTCTTGGCCTTCCTCTTCAGTTTTTTTCCCACACCCTTCCCTCTATTTGCAAGACCCCTGTGACTCAAAATGTGACCTATTAATCTTTCCCTACTCTCAGTCAAAGTCCTCTATATTGTTCTCTCTCCTCTTATTCTGACAAGTTTTACAATTTAACAATTAAAAGTTTATTTATATTATTTTGACTTTGTTATCTAATTTTTCTTTGTATGGCAGGGAAGTATGAAAATGTGAATTTTTGAAAGCCCAAAACTCTATCATCATAAAAAGTGTTTCTGAATGGTGTGGTGGCAGCCACTTATATGAAGCATGAAAGGATACAGTGACAAAATCAAAATAATTGATTCATCAAGGTGGTATTTTGTATTAAATGACTGATTTTAATTTTGATGGCAATAATGAAAGCCCCTAGATTTTAAATCAGACACAAATTTAATAAAAACCAGAGACCAGCAGTTGACTGACCTTAAATTAATAGTAGGTGCTAACTGTCAGTGATGCAGCGACTGGCTGCCATGCTGTTTGAAAATATTCTGTATTGAAGAAGGTAGCTCAGGCTCTTAAAAATATAACATATTCCTGCATCCTTGCTAATTGACACCTACTATCAATTTAAGGTAAGTTATTGTTGTTCTGTTTCTCTTTCATATATATATATATATATCATTTCTTCCCATACTCTCTTCAGTGGTGAAATTTCAGTGCTCACTGAGAGCTTTCTCCCCACTGGGCCCTTTTAGACTTGCACAAGGTACCTTTAATTTCTGTGCAAATGTGTGTGGAAACTTACTTATAATCATCTTGTCAACCCAGAACCTCTCATTCCCACCGCTTCTTGCTTGTCTAAATTTAATGAACTATACAAACCATTTCATCCTTAACTCCCACTTAATAATCCACTTCAAATATTTCACCAGAATTTTTATCCCATGTAACTTCACTCCCTTTTCTCAACTCCCTTGCCAAACAACTTAACTCGTTCCTAAGCCTAAACCCTCTGCAACCTAGGAAAAAAAGAAAATATTTTGTCATTCATCATACAAGCTGTCAGGGTTCCATGACAGTTGTAATGGACTCTGACAAATATACAACTTAGGCACTTTTCTACTGGGAGATAAATTTTATAATTCTGTTCCTTCCAATCTGAATCCTTCTATTACTTGAAATATATAAGTTTATTTAAACTCTTGGCCCTCTTAAAAAATTATGTCTCAATTCTGTTAAGCTCCTCAGACCCCAAAACCTCAGAATACATATCTACTCCCAAAAAACCACAAACCTGGGGTTCTGGGTAGCCTAATTGTTGCCATCTTCAAATGCTCCCCAGGATGGATCTGCTCTGGTGGACAATTCTCTCCAGCCAATAGTGGAAAACCTACCTACCTTCGGATGAAATCTTCACGGTTAACCAACCGGGTCAGGTATTTAAAAGAACACGTTTCTGCGGCCATCTTCTGCCGCCGTCTTCAGGCTATATGCTGTCATGCGTTGAATGCGCCGTATTTATACCTTCGGAGTCACCTGATCCATGCGGCGATCTGATTGGTCCTTGTGCGTCACCTGTGGAAGGCCTGTCTGTCAACTGAGCTTGTATATCACGTATTGTCGTTATAATGGGATCCCATGCAATACTGATATGGTAGCCAGAGTCTCTGTTTATGAGATTATTATGTGTCTTAATTTCTATGGCTTCCAATATCACACTATCACACCATTTATGAGCATGTTTTAATTTAGTTGTGTTCTTTTAAATACCTGACCCGTTTGGTTAACTGTGAAGATTTCATCCGAATTATTCACAGGGAAGGTCCATGTTCATTAACTACCTACCTTCCTTCATTCATGACACCAACTATGTCCTCAGTTGCCTCCATGATCTTCCAAAATCACATACACCTGACACAATTTGTTACTGTAGATTTTGTATCCCTTTACACAGTTGTCACCTATTTTGGTGTCCTGTCAGTATGTGAATATTTCTTGTCTCACTTTCCACCAAATTCCTTCCCATCCACAAAATTCTGATTGCCCTCACCCAGTTTGCCTTGCCAAAAATTACTTTTCCTTCCAAAACAATATTTATCACCAAATAAGTTGAACTGCTATGGCACCTGTATGCCTCATCTCCTTTGCTGACTTGTTCATGTCTCAACTGGAACAGAAACATTTAAATCCTCTCCACTTAAATTCTTAACCTGGTTCCAGTACATAGACAATATTTTCATTCTGTGGACCCATGGACAAGTTGCCCATTCCTATTTTCTCCATTAATTTCATTTGGACTACACCCCTGCCTACATCAAATCCTTGATTTCAGTTCTCACCTAATCACTACTTCTGTCTAGATTATACCCATCAAAAACCTATAGTACCTTCACTTTATCAGTTGCCATCCCTGACACATCAAATGCTTCCTCCCATACAGCCATACAGAAGGTGTATTTTCTATTACTATAAGCTACCAGTTGGCCCCTTTACATGCCATATTGTCAATGGGTCAACTGTAAAGTAACATTGAAATTCCTCTCCACTCCAACCCTTAAACTGGATCCAGTTTGAAGATGATATTTCCATTCTATGGACCCATGGACCAGTTGCTCTACACTGACCAAATCTTCAGTGCTTTTTTTAAATTAGAAATACTCCCTAAACCACCTCCAGAAAGAAAATCACATGCCCTATTCAGTTGCCGAATACCCAAACCCACACTTGACCAACTTGTAAAACGTCAACTTTCCTGGATACAGAAACTAAACTCCATTCTCTGCTTGACCTTTACTGGACTGCAATAAAACTCTGGTATTAAGAACACCCTTCCCAGTTACTCCCCATCTGCCCAACACTTTCTTCTAACCTGCTCCACAACCTTGTACATCAGTGTAGGCCCCAAACTCACTCTGTCCTCTAAACTGGATTGTCAACTCAGTGCTTGAACAGGTGCCATGTACGTTGTATCCTCAAAAATCCTTCACAAGTTTTAACCTAAAAAATTAAAGACATCACCTACCTGTCCTCCCACATCATTTATCAGATCAATTGCAAACTCTGTACTGTTTTCTATATTGGAAAAACTAAACAAAGTCTCCCTGAATGCATTTTTAACCACTGCAAACTGTCCAAACAAAATTCCTTACAGCTTTTCTTGCCAAAAACTGTGACACCAACATTTTCGACTGATGTTTCAGGTTGACCCTCCTAAAGCCTTACTCCTGATTCATCAGATGCTGAACTCCATTTTCGGGAACTTTCTTTCAGAAACGTCCTTCAGTCAGGGCAAATTCCTGGACTCTATATCCTTTAGCCTTATCATTTTATGTTCTTCTTTTTACCTACCTCCTTTAGTACTTGTGTGTGTACTGGTTTTTTTGTTGGATTGTTTTTCCAATTTCTCTTCTGTTACTTTTCTATTGTTGTGACTGTCTTTGCAAGAAGTTGGGTGTTTTTTGTTGCTATCTGAAAGCTGAAACCTCACAGAACATCTGGACACCACTTTGAAGACACACTTTGAAGATGGGTGTCAGCGCTTTCTGTCACTGACTGTTTAATGTCTGTCTTTCCTACCCAATTTATTAATATAATTTTGATTTCATCATATTATTTCTTATATATGTGTTCATATAATTGTGTATATCATAATGTTTTAATGTATCAACTGCCATAATTATTAGAATATAATTAGGTGTCTTGTATTGTTGCAGCAACCTTCTGGAAATTATGACGACAGTGGGTATTTTTCTGTTCAAGTCATAAGTAGTGCTCTAGAAGTTTGGGGCCTTGAATTGATTCCATATAACAGCACAGAACCACGTGCTCTTGAAGCCCAAAGTTGCCCATCGTAAGTGTTTAAATGTAATGGTGATGAACATATTTTGAGTTTGTAAATTATTGCTTTTAAAATAGTAGTAGTGGTTTCATTTGAACTTAAAATTTCTAGGAATATTAAACACGGTATACTTACAAAATGGTGGTTTTGTCATAATTTTTAGAGTCTCCAGACAATGAAGTAAGAAAAGATAATGTAACAAAGTGAAAACAATTAATTCATTTGGTTAAGAAAGAGGTACAGAGGTCACCAGTTGACTTAACTTAATAAAAGGCATTGCTAGGCTGGGGGTTGCACGATCATGTAAATCTATGTAAAACTATGAGAACTCCTCTTCAAACAGAGTGGTTTGCCAAACTGAACAACTTGATGCCAAGCTGTTCAGAAACACTGTTTTGAAGACTTGGGCTTTCAAAAGTTTGTTTTTCAATGCCTTCTATAAATTTAAAGTAAGTAGACTGCTCTTTTCTGCCTCTCCTTACTCTCCAATTTAATTGTATATTATAATTTCTTTTCTCTTTTTGGATGAAATATTGTGACTCCAGGCTCATAAGTTCTTTGCAAGTTCACTGAATATGCCAACAATATCACTTAAATATTGACAATGTTGGAATTTTTGGGTTAGGGCCCCACTTTTATTGGTTCACAGAATAAACAATTTTGAAGTAACAATCTCAATTCTACAGTACAATCGCCATCAAACATATAAGAATATAAATAATTTCATCTCATGCACTTTGTCTATGCACTAAGTAATTTAATTGAAATTGTTCTTTTTTTTGTTAATCTCCTATAAGTCTGATATGCAAACATGCACTTGGTTCCTAAGTTAAATTAAGTTTTCTCACTTTCTCAAACTAAACTTAATATAAAATTAATATTTAGTTCTCAGTATTTACAGAGTTATTCTTCCAAGTTTGTAATCATCACTCAATTGCAGATCTGTGTTAATAAAGTTCAATAATTCTACCTTTTAAGCATATTATAAATTTAAGTTGACCCACATTTCTGGTTCAATATTAACAATACACAATTGACATAAAAATAAAATGTTCAAGACCTATAGAACATCAGTAATTTATAGTCAATGCATTTAGTTTAGCAAAATGATGAGTGAAATTAAGAGTTTGGCACATAAATTTTTAAGCATCAACCTACAATTGTATAGTTTTTTGAATGGTAAATTTTTCATGGAAGTTGTGATTAGAATCACATGCAACCAAGAAGGAATGAACTTGAAAAACTTTGATGATGCTTTGATTCTATATCTGTTCTGTTCCTGGAATCTGAATGGAGCTCCTCTGGATATCCTGGTTTGTGTCCACTCCTTCGACTGATCCCTCCTCCCAGCAACGTCATCTAAAAAATCTTATATGGTGTGAAAAAATCCAAAGGTATGAGTAGAACTATGAAATGCATTCAAAATTTGGAAAACATCGTGGTTGTATGGATTCCTTGTCCTGCCAGGTCTGCTAGTTACTATAGCCAATGGCTGAATCATAAAAAACAATTAAAACAACTCTCCTCACCTGCCTTCTTCTCACAAAATTGCTGTGTTCAAATGCAGCAAAGCACAGTGTTTACTCATATACAGAAGTTAAATTTCTTAATTTTTTTATATTAATTTTATTTATGTACAGAATATGATAAATGAACAAAAAATTAAGGTTAAATAAATGTATTAATTTGCAATTCTAAATTCATGCTACATTTTGCCATAATAAATACAGATTCTGAATGTTTGGTGACTGACCTGAAGTACACAGATTGCAGGCACCATGCAGGGTTTAAGATTCTTGAATTTTTGGGGACACCGGCCCCTTCATCAGAATGTTAGGTAAACATTTCTTGTGATGGCCAGCCATTGACTGAACAGACTAAACTTGCTGCGCGGATAGCTTTTCCTCTTATGCTAGTATGTACAGTTAATACTTTAAATTTAATGTTTCTACAATTGCCACAACTTTATTATTTATCTCGAATTGGCTCACTTGCTAGTTACCATTTTATGTCATGAATAATTACTGCATACATCGGCTAGAACCTTGGGTAAGTCACCTACTTTCTAACTCTCTTTCCTTTCCTTATTAATTGTTTTAATTAATATGACTGTCATTTCCTGAAATAAATATATTTATATATATATATATATATATATATATATATATGTAATTGTGTTCAGGGAAAGACATATGTCAAGCGTAGAGAAGAAGGAAGAAAGACTGAAAATAATCGGCGCCACCGGGACTCGAACCCGAACCCGGATCGTCACAGAGCCTCCGCTGTAGCTGCAGAGCGCCTTTACCATTAGGCTACGTCGCCGGTGCGTCGAAGATAGTCAGTCATGGAAATATATACGATGTATATAGTTGGGATGGATAGAGAGAAGTGGGATAGAAGAGATTATTAGGAGCATCCATTAAGGATAAATTACAAATTAATGAAACATTTGTAATGTGACCTGCTTGACGTATGTCTTTCCCTGAGCATAATTCTGTGCCAAACATATGTTTCAAAGCATATTTCCTATCTTTCTCCCTCATTTACTATCCTAATATATATTTCTATCCAATTAATCAAATGCGTGACTTCGTCACTTATCCCATATATATATATATATATATATATATTTAATTTATCCTTAACGGATGCTCCTAATTCTTCCATCCCTCTTCTCTATCCATCCTAACTTGAAAACCTAATATATATAGACTGAGAATGTTCGGTTGGTCGTACTCGATGTGGTGGCGGAGTGGATAGACGCGCGCCCCGGCTCTAGGGGTGATGCACTGTTGTTTCGTGCACCCAGGTTCGAGTCCTGGCCACATCGAATTTTTTCAGTCTTTCTTCCTTCTTCCATTCCCTTCTATGCTTGACATATGTATTTCCTTGTGCATGATTCCATGCCGTACATATGATTTAAAAGAGCGAATTTCCTGCCTTTCTCCTATATATATATATACATACATTCAAGATTATGAAGGATAAACAAGATTTATTAATTCTTTTTTGAATATTAGATGTATATTTAGACAATAACGTGTTTTGATAACATTTTTTTTGTAAAAATTATATTTTATATTTCTTCATTACGTGGTATCCAATATGCAGTGCTGGTCTTCTGCCCCTAATCTTTCTGTTTGACCATACACAGCAATTTTTACTTTCCACACCTTCACAGTGCTGTAATATATGCAGTTTCCCATTAAGCCTTTAATATTATCTGAGACCGATTGTCTTTCTGATTTTGAAGACGCTCCTTCACGGAAATCAACTATAAGTTGTTTGACCAATTCTTGACAAACATAAAATGTGGCATATGTGTCCTGTTCTCTTTTCTAGCTGACATCTTACATAAGATGTAGTTATTTATTGCACAGACCTCTAATCCCCAGAAAAAAACACTTTCTCCACATTTTCAATATAAACTTGTTAATTGGTCAGCTTTTGTCAACACCTTCCATATTCATATTATTATTTATAATAGCATTTGGTTTGCTTATGTTGATGGTGCCGCCTTGTTTGACCCTTCTCTCTAATAATTGTCATGTCCAAAGTATCGTAACTGCTTAGTATGGCGACTATTCTCTTATCTTTACACTGTATTAATAAAATATTACCTGATCAATAGGCAACCGGTGTATATTTTCTGTTTGTACTAAGTTAACCACTTAAATAGTAGTTTAATTTTAGAAGCTCTTGCACCAATCTGTAAAGATATATCCCTTTTCGTCAGGATTTGCAGTTAAGAGCTTATGATATAATTGTAAAACAATCATTGAACTGACGGGTAGTTCCGGACAGATGAGACATTCCATACTAAAGATTCTGTAACAGAGAAGCTTAGCATATATGTATCCTGCAAATTCGTCTAACAAGACATAAATACAGATGCCCCATTTGGTGGGCTTTTTTGGATTGTATGCTATAAAACTAATTTTGCCCTTAAATTTGGCCACAGACTTGATTGAAATTTCCCTAACCAGTGTAAAATGCTCTTGGAATTTACCATCAATATAATCAATGAAATTGCTCACTTCTTGGAGTCTCATCCACATTTGCATTTCTGGAGACATTTTCTCTGAAATTCAAAATATTTGAAGAAATCTTTCTCTTTGAAATATATTTCTAAAATGGTATATTTCCAAAATATTCCTTAGTCCAATAATATTTCATATCAAGAACTGGAATAGTAGCCATGTTAAGGATTACACCCAAAATAGCTAATAACTCATCTTTCGTGTCACTGATACAGTTATGCCATGTTGATCAATCAGATATGCTCTACTGTTCTATTTTACTTTTGGCATTTTTATTTGTTTCTTGGACAATTGTCTCAAGAAGTGTGTGTGTGAAAGAAAGTCAGAAAAAGTAAATAGGTTCCATGAAATGAACAGGTACATTAGGCCCAACAATCTTAGATCCCACTGAAAAATTAAGTTTTGGTTGTGGCTGATCTCACTGTGTAACATCTCTCCAAGTATTAAATTAATTTATATTACTGTTCTCTTTTTTATCATTTTCTTCTGCTTCACTGTCTCTGGATATTTGCCTTAGTCATTGCTTCATTGGAACTAAGTCACTACTAGAAGAATCAATACAAATATTATCACTTTCTAGGTGCCAAAATAAAACCCTTCAAATTACTTTGATTCACAGTACATTCCTTTCGGTTACTTTATTTTTGCTATTTTGAAGATTTATTTTGATGTATCTTAACAAGAGAGAATGACTAATTACAGTGAAACATAATTGATTAAGATTTACTTGAAATTCTGTGAAATATCTCCAAAGCTTGTCAATTTCTACACTTCCTAAAGGTAACTGACTTGCCACAGTGTTTTACATGACGAGTGTATGAAGACCGCGTTTTTTTTATATTGAGTTTCCATATCTCCGATTTGTTTTGGTTCATGACAAGGTCACTTACACTTAACAGCTTTCAGAGTTAATTGTAAATTGATACATGAATGAAGTTAAGATTCTTACGGATCTGCAATGGACAATGTTAGTGATAGCAGATACAAGTGATTGGGAGACAAATACTATATATTGGTCTTTCTTCAAAGTTAATACTAAACTCTGGTAAGTAGTTTTGAATGGAATTAAGAAATCTGTATCACAGTCTCAATGCAAATTGTTTTATTGCTGTACAATATCAATCATTTAGAAGCCTTTAAGAATGTTACACTTCATTTTATTTGTTTAACTTATACAATGACATACCAAATTATTAATGCTCTTCTGAAATATACCACTAAATAAATCAATTTTACATATTTTTAATACATTAATAATGTTTCAGTCATATTTGTAGACTTCATCAGGTAAATTTTAAACGAATAAACACATATGCAATATCATATCGTTGCTGGACAGAGTCCACAAAGCAAAATTATCCACATAAGCATGTATGCATATCCATTTAAAATTTTCCCAATGCAGTCCACAAGTGTGGATGAAACATTGTAATTATATTGAAATCAATTTTACTCTAAATCATAAGAAACCATTACTTACTACACTAAAAGATACAACTTTTAGAATAGAAGTTAAAATAGTGTTTTAGAATTTCCTTGATTTGTTTACATTTGGCACAAGCTGACTTAAATCCTTGATGGGTAAATTAATCAGGATTAAATTAACAGTGTCACAAATTTTCTTGGTACATTTAGTAAGCATGGCACCTTAAGAGCATCTAAAAAATTCTAGTGCACTATTGAGAGTTGAACATAGGTACTTTAAAGAAGTAAGAATAAGTACCTTTATCAGATAGGAGCTAGGAAAATCTTGGTATGTTGTGTTTAGAGGGGTTTTTGGGCTCGTTCATTAGAATATTATACTTACTCTTACACAGGGGATTTTGAATATTTGCATTTTCTTGGTAAGATGAAACATTCAATACAATTATATTTCTCATGATTTTGGAAAACATTTTAGACTATAGCTTTTAAAGGAAACTAAAATATCTGTGTAAAAAGTAGTAAAGAAATCAGAAAATTTAAGCTATATGTACACAATGCATATATAAATAAAAATTACATGACAAATATTAATAAATTGGATAGCAAAGAGAAACCCAAAAAGTCCTTGACTTACCTTAAATTGATGGATGGTGTCGACTAACAAGGAAGAATGAAATACATGTATTAATCACATAACTTGTCTGGGTAAAATAAATCAGTTAACAGTGAAAGCAATGCTTAGTTATGTCAGTTAACAGTTAATTTAAAAGATCATGTATTTATTGTCTATTGGAAGTCCACAATCAACAGCACCCATGAGCTGAATGTTACTGTTTGTATTTGATTAGAATCAATTCTGTCAAGCATGCGGACTCGTACTCCTAACCCAGTAGGATTACACACACTTGTTGACCCTTCTAGTGGTCACATAGTTGAAGATGATGGCTGACAGCTTTGTCTCAATATGACATCTGTCAGATGACATACATTATCTACCATTGGTCAATGTTATGAAATGTGCCTATGTCTTCCAAACTAATTGTTTTAATACAAATTATTTCTTCAAATTTTAGCAGTAAAAATGACGCCAGATTAATATTAATATGTATGTGTATTTATATACATCATTGTGCTTTTATATAGTAATTTAAGTTGCATGAAGATTATTTTTTCAAATTTATTTACAGAGAAATGCAAGCATTCATTTGTAATTATCGAGACCACTGGTTTACGATTCGTCGTCTTGGACATCAATGGTTTAATCTTAATTCCCTTCTAACGGGTCCAGAACTAATCAGCGATACATACCTTGCCATGTTTTTGGCACAACTACAGCAAGAAGGTAAATGAATTGGTCTCAGTTGGATCTTTTAAGTATCCAAGTGTTTAAAATATTTGAATGTAGTTTAAAGTTGGTTTATATGATGGTTATTGTCATTTTTATGTTTCAAACTCATGTCATCATTTTATGCTGGAAGCAAAATTGCGTAGTAATATTCCTTTACCATTGTGAAAGTGTGTTCAGAATATTAGGTGGACTATGTTTAGTCTACATTATTTTAATGTAATATACATGCACATACAGTCGACCCTCGTATAACAAACTTTGTTTTTGCAAAATTTTGTTTATGTGGGGTATTACATTGGCATTCAAAATGTTAATCACACATTTTCCACAATGTATTAAGGGAGGTAATTCTCAGTAAATTCCTGTGCCTCACTCCACTTAATCTGAGTGCTAGAAACCTTTTCCTGAACCTGTTTATCTTCTGATGAATGCTCCACTTTATTTCCTCATTCTGCAAATTGATACACCTGTGGTGAGCTCCTTACTTTTACCTAATAGCTCCTGCAAGTAATCATTGATAGTGTCAAAGCCCGTACTCTTCTCAAGAGAAACAATTAAATCAACTGCTGCTGTCTTTGTTAAACCCTTCAAAATTGTTTTCTGAGATACAACTTGACCGATATATCCTCCAAGATGAGTTTATAATGTGGTTAGAGACTACATTCCAGGTTTTGTCTATTAAATTGATACAGTTTAGGAGGACGTTAAAGTGATCGTTCCAAAAATATGAAAGGGAAGTTTTCTGTCACATTTGGAAACAAACACCTGGCTCTACATTGTGTGGCTGCTACTGAAAAATCTCTGCCAAGTGGGTTTCCTGACTGGTGGCTGATCAGCAGAAATTATGGCATCTGGAGATTTGTCAGCACCTGCTTCAATGATTTCTGGGTGATGGTGGTAATCTTTTTCAGCTAATCATTACATGTGATGAAACATGGGCACACAATTACACTCTTGAATTGAAGCAAGCAAGCATGGACGAGGAAAGGCAAAACTTTCGTCTAGAAAGGTGCTTGTGACTGCATTTTATAATTCCAAAGGGTTTTACACATGGACTTCCTCCATGATCACCTTACTGTTAATGCTGTTTACTACTGCTAGCTACTGGATGAGACAAAACTTGCATATTGACAGGAAAGACATGAATTTGCAATCATAAACTCATGTCAATGCTTGCCTTATACACAGCCTACCTGATATGTGAAAAGTTGGAGGAAATAAATTGGACAATACTTGAACGTCCTCCCTACAATCCTGATGTATCCCATATAATTATCAGGTGTTTGAAAGGAGCATTAGGAGGTGAACAATTTGTTAATCACACTTCTGATACATTTGGCTGGAGACACAACCCTCTTCTTTATACAATGATGTTATGCTTAATCTTCCAATCTGTTGGGAAAATGTGTTTGTAAATCAGAAGATTATGCAGAAAAATGTGTATCTTTCTTTTTTCATCTTGTACAAATAAATTTGAAAAAATAATTCCGGTTTATATATGATTCACCCTCGTAGATATCTTTATGATATCGATTCATGGGCCAGATCCTGGCCAGAATTCCTCCAAATCTGAAACACCAAATATATAGTTAATTTCACATGGAATTATTCTCACCATGATCATCTTGTTGACAGCGTTAGTTCAATACCATTTTCTACAATATCTATACTGGTCTTCAAGCCAACCAAGACATAAAAAATACCTTCTCTACAATAATCCCCACTTGCCCAAGATTATTGTTTAAACTCTCTCTCTCTCTCAACCTATATAATACTCTCGTCTACCATTGCAGCAACATCCACACACTTCCCCATCAATAATGTATGTCAATCTTATGGTTGCAACAGTCGCCAAGTCTGACTTATCATTCGATGGGAAACCTCCAAAATCCTTATTAAAAAGCCATCAACAAAATCAACATTTTTTGCCTCTATTCCCATGTCCTACTCAGCCTTACATTCTACTTTGTCCAAACTAAAAGATTCTTCATAATGCATCGCTAACCACTGCAACACTTTCACAACACAAACTCCAATAGCTGCTCGTTCCCAGATACAAAACATCATTATTTTTTACAGTTATTTTGCACCGATCCTAATTAAAGCCTTATTGCAAGGTTATGTATATTTCCATAATTTCTCACATTCTCCTTTGTTATGACCATTTATTGAGAGGGGCCCTGGGGGAGAAATGGAATTGGGGAAGTGGAATGAGCTTATAAATGTGACATAAAATTCTGAGCTAGAAAAATATCATCGTTAAAGACAGAGGTCTTTTTAAATCTCCTTACATCATGTACTTATAGTACTTGTGACTTGTAGCAACAATTGTTGTGGAAGAAATTGTAGCAAAGAGAGACATTAAGGCTATTAATAAACTATTGATTTGTGGCAAAATTATTGACTTATAGAAACCCCTTCTCTGCTATGTACAAGAGAGGTAAAAGAGGAATATTTTGAAATTTTTAAAAATGGAATTCTAACTTATATTGGTGAACTAGCTTAATCTTCAAAAATGTTAAAAAAGGGAGTTTACTTATCTCTAACAGGGCTTCCATATGCTCCAAATAAAACTGAGGTAACACAAAAAATATATTTGTTATACTTTTTTCAAAAGAAATATTTTAACACTAGTCTCAATCACTGTCTACTAAACTGAAGTGGCTGAGCCCTGTCTTTCAAACATCTACAGTATAATTTCAATAAATTTATTTAAATTTCCCTTCCAAAAGAAATGTAAACACTATGCCTACACCCTCCCACACTGCACATATATTAAATATTTTACATTCTTCTGACTAAAATACCTCATTCAGAATATATTGCCGTCTGTTAAAACACTTGTCGGTTATGTAGAAAATTATAGAAATACCAAGTGTTGTCTGCAGCAATGGTTGCATTGATGCATATTAAATAAAACATGTTACTTCTTGATTTATCTGATTATTCTCTAGTCTACAATATCTTTTCTAATCTTGCAATTGTTATTAAAAACTTATGAGAGAGTTATGAATCCTAGTTCAATGGGCATTTCACGTTTTCATCTTAACAGTTTGAATTATTCTATACAATCTCTCACCTTTTGTTATTTATGAAATATTATCAATGTTGTTGGAATATTTTGTTACATCACCTTTTTGCTTCACCTAAGTCTTCACTCTCACAAATGTGATGCATTGCTTACATTTTGTTCTGATTTTTCTGGCAATTCCCATGTCTTCACCGCTTTTTGTGATGTCACGTTGTATTTGCTTAGCATCCATATTGCAGGCAATACCGATGTTTCTACTGTGTGTGTGATGCTACATTATCTTAACAAAATGCCGAATTCCCTGCAATTCCAGTCTTCACTGAACATATGTGCTGTCATTGTTATGCAGCTAGAATTTGGTGAAAAATTTTGAATACAAGACTTTATGAAATAGTTACGAACTATGTGACCATACATAATCTTCACTCAGCTTCTCTATTAATCGATTCAGGTGAGTGTTTCATATAACTATTTTACTTAGTGAATATAAATTCTCATTATTTATATAATTCTAGCATCATGTAATAGTTTGTTGCACTTATTAGTTGTATGGGAAGAAATTACTAAACATTATCATATCATTATTACAATCTTATTTACCAGGTTTCCAGTTAACTGACTCATTCAGTAGGAAAAGAAAATGCAGTAATAACTGATACCAAAGGAATATTATGCTGAAAAAGTGTTGTGTAGTTTATAATAAGTTTAATATCATAACTGTATTCACATCCTCCCTTAATAACATATGTATTACAGAGCTTCCACTAAACAAATATTTCAGATTGAGTGCTATATATTCTATTCTTTGTAAATGCCAGCATACATAAATAAAAAGTGCAAGGAGTTTAGCCTGAGAAATGTCTCATTGATTATGTCGATGGTTTTAGTCAACACTACTGCCTATCTCTGCTTTAGTAGAGGAAGTTGAGGCCATGACTTTTCCTGGACATTAGTTCCTGTTGGAAGAAAAGTTCCAAAAGATGAAAATGGGTGTAGCATTTACAGAATTTGTGTTGTGTATGATCAGTTATTGGTAATTGTGTTGTAGACAGTTTGACAGCACTGTAGTGGTTAACAATCCTAGGCCTTTCTATTTGGCCGATGTAAATTGCAGACCAGACTGCAATTAATTGGGTAAACAATGTGGAAGAAGAGGCAGGTAATATTTTCTTTGATTTTGCAAAGGGCTATTTGTGAATGATACTAGAGGTTTGCAGCATGGAAACGATTAGGTTTGGATAATGGGACAGAGGAAAGGGTATGGTCTGTATGATTTTAGAGGTTATTGTAAAGTATTTGTATTTGCCATACAATTGAGAATTTGGTTGATGGCTGAAGATGGAGACTGACATCTTCAAAATTTTGAATAACTTCCTTCTGTTCTGAATGGCAACTCTGAACTTCAATTTCAGTTAAGTCACCATTTTTTTTCTATTTCCTTTCAATTTGACATTCTCAAAATAATTCATATGAACAGGTAAGAAGAACCGAGGATCGTGGGCTTTCCTAAAATTGATGGTCATTGGATAAGGAGAAATGTCAGAATTTGGGAGGATATAATTAGAAATTGGCCAACATGCAGTGTGCATCTTGGTAAACTGCATTATGGGAATAATTAAACTCTAAGTAGTGAAATTGATATATGATTTAGAAACATTTGTAGAATTCACAGTAACTTCTTTATACTGACCAGCATTGTAATGAAAGGAAGTATCCATTTATTTATGTTGCAAATGTAACATACTATTTTGGAAAATGTTCAGTGTTTCATCTATTTGTGTGACATTTAAATTTGTTTTTCCTTTTCTTTTTCATAGGTTACTCCATTTTTGTTGTGTTTGGAGAACTTCCTGAGTCTGAAGCAGATAACTTATTAAAATTAGTACCAGCAGTGCAAACCATCAAACCACGTTTACTGACAGCTGTAGTCCGAAAAGTGGTTCCAACTAATGTTAGGAGTTCTGTTGAAGATGAAATAAAACCATCTATCAGTTTAAGCTTGGGTAGTAGCACAACTGGGGTTGAAAGAATAATACCAATAGATGTCGAACCTAGGCTTCAAGGAGATGACGGTGATTTGCAAGCTGCAATCTCTCTAAGCTTGCAAGGTCCCCATTCAGAACCTGCACAGTCTCTAAAGCTGGATGATGTAAGTCATGTTATAGATATGATATTCTTAAAACAAATAAAATATTACAAATTAGAATTAGCAATTAAAGTTATTTTTACCAAACAAATCCATTTCTGGTGCTTACATTGAGAAAGTATTTTATGCTAATATATATATATAACTTGAAAACCTATTATATAGACTGAAAATGTTTGGTTGGTCGTACTCGATGTGGTGACGGAGTGGATAGACGCACGTCACGGCTCTACGCTTAACATATGTATTTCCTTGTGCATGATTCCATGCCGTACATATGATTCAAAGAGCGAATTTCCTGCCTTTAATTTATTAAGAAATTTTAACGTTATTGACTGAATTTAGGTCTATTATATATATATCTAAATATGAGTCAGGAAATGACATTGTCATGTTAATTAAAACAATTAATGGGTAAAGGACAGAGAGATAGAAAGAAGGTGACTTACCTGAGGTTGGTAGACACCTTGTGAGGTTTAGAGTACTTGAATTTTCGGAGGCACCGCCCCCTTCATCAGAAAGTTAGGAAGACATTTCCAGTGATTGGCTACCGACGACTGAGCAGCCAAAATTTGCTGTGCTGTTAACTTAGGTCATAAACAATTGACCCCACCAGGTCACCAACTTTCTCTTTCAATGAGGGTCTGGGAAGAGGCAAGGACTTGATGGGGAGGTGCATACTAACACCCCCATCTTGACGCACATTCATTCAAACACATCCAATTTTTAAATATTGACACACACTCTCATACATACAACCATCATTCAAACAAATAGCAAGGTATACACACACACAGTATGCACACAGAAGGTTTTATTGCATATACAAATTCTAATGAACTTGTGTTTTTTTTGGGGGGGGGGGGGGAGTTTGGAAATAAAGAGTTATAGGATGTTGAGTCCAGGGCTTTGTCTGGACTGTAGGACATGCTGAAATGAAAAAAATTCAAGTACTCTAAACCTCACAAGGTTCTACCATCTTTGAACCTCAGGTAAGTCACCTTCTTTCTATGTCTCTGTCCTTTACCCATTAATTGTTATATATAAATATAAATTAATGATTGAAACGTGATGTCGTCACACACATTGTATATTTGGATAGGGTGTAAGGATAGAAGGTGTGGGAGAAAGTTGGGAAATTTGCTCTTAATTCACAAGCTCGGCATAGAAATATGCTCAGAGAAAGCTGTGTGATCAGCGTAGAGAGGAATAGAAGAAGAAAGAAAGACTGAAAATATTAGGCATCGCCGGGTATATATATATATATATATATATATATATATATATATATATATATATATATACAATGATGTTGCATTAACATTTAAGTAATTTATAACGCATTGTGACACCCTAAATATTAAATTTTTGCATATGCGTATATATATATATATATAAAATATTATAAATACACTTAAATTCTGTGATGATATCGTTGAAGTTATATATATATATATATATATATATATATACTTTAATTCAAAAATATAACTTGTGATTTATTAAATTTATATTTCATGTTTTTAATTAATTTTTGTAATATTGTATTCGTTTTCATAGATTTTTTTAAGAAGTTTAATTTGGGTTTAATTTTTCGGAAGGCACATAGTTTTCAAAATTTTACCATCATTTGCATCGATAATCAAACATATTCATTTGCTTAGTGAAGACTGGTGTAGGATATATTTTGAAGGCAATTAACAAGTCTTCAAAAAATAATGATTTAATTTATTGGAAGGTTACGGCCTACTGGTTATTTTAAACCTCAATTAAGTGTACTTATTACATACAATTTCTTGTCGCCCGTGACTTGCAACTTTAAAAACATCCCAATTAGTCTAAAAACGAATATAATTTGTACATTTAATTCAGGTGTAAAATGAAATAGAGGATCCAAAGTATCCGATAAAATAAGTAATTATTTTTCCAAGACTAAACATGTTTCTTTTCTTCATTTTTTTATGAGCTTCCAGTGATGGCCAGCTATAGTTTGTAGCTAATTTAATATATTATTGGTATTCATAAACCAACTTTGTCGATTACTGAACAATGTATATCCTTTATTTATTTTTTTTTCTCCGTGGCTCTACAGCCCATTAAGGGCCTGGGCCTACCGAGTTGACTGCGGACTGTCATCTTGCATGACACATTCCGAATTTGGAGTGACTCGTGGTCAGCATATCGATCCTCCAAAAGTCCTAATCCTGGTCTTTTCGACCATGACGACAAACATCCAAGCCCATGCCAGGATTCGAACCCAGGACCTCTGGGTTGTGAGGCAGCAATGCTAGCCACTACACCACAGGAGGTCGGCCCTTTATTTTTAGTTGCGTTTATAATATGGTTTATGTCACGCTTGACCTGAATTTGGCTTATTCTGTCTGCTATTTTTACAGCATAGGGAGTGAAGTTCATTTTTCACTTGGCTCGGAACTGTATTTTGTGTAGTGTCTGAAATTTTCAGCTACAATGTTCTGTTCTTTAGTAAAGTATCACTGTGGTGGTTTGTTTCAGCTGGCAGGTGGTCCATGTCGGCCATAAAATACCCCTTATAAATAATTGTGGAAAGAACAGCTATTTTGTGGTTTACATTATATAGTGTGTCTTAGTCATTTGTCTGGTCTTCAACATACCAAAATATCAGGAAATTGAAACATCCCTCTGAACCCGGTTGAGATAAATGAAGAATACAGTAGTACTCCTGTATAACAAATCTCTGGGGACCTGACATTCTTTTCCTTAAATCACGTTATTCCTTAAATCAGGATATGCCTTACATGTGAGTTTGCACAAATTGTTGCTGAAAAGTTTTCAAAGGTTTAACTAGTGTACACAGACTTACATATACATTTGCACCCACAAAAATAAAATAACAAAATTTAAAACTGATGTTGTGGACAGGTGAAAGTCCAACAATGCCACCTCTGTATCAGTAGAAGAATATCGGCCAGCATTTTTCGAGTCTTTGGTTGTGCAGAAGCTCCATTATTGACTTCATTTTTTAATATGGGAAGTTACCAATGATTTTTCGTTTTTATGTAGAAGAGCTGGTGGAAATCTAGATCAGTCAGTAATACAAGAAGAAGAAGAAGAAGAGGAGGTAGTTGATGAACAGTTGGGGGACAATATTTTAAGGTCGGAGTTTGATAGACCTGAGTAATTGTAATGTGCCAGGAATTGATAACATTCTAGTGGAGTTGATAAGATCATTGGGTGAAGAAGCAATACCATGGCTGTTTTGACAGATAGTTAGCGAAATCTATGAAATGGGAAGAATACCAGAAGATTTAGTAAAAACATAATTATACCCATACCGAAGAAGACCAGTCTTTTTCAGTATAATAGATGTGAAAAGCACAGGACAATTATTTTAGTGTCTCATGCATTCAAAATATTAACAAAAATAATATATATGAGGATGGAACGTCAAACAGAATGTGAGTTAGGTGATCAGTTTGGATTTAGGAATAATGTAGGGAGGGAAATGAGAACCAATATTGACTAGAGTCAATATTGGTTCTCATTTCAGAGCTGCATCTAATTTTAAATGACAGGATCATATTAAACCGGCCTACGTTCATGGCATTTAGTAGATTTAGAAAAAGAGTTTGCTAATGTTAATTGGAGCAAAGGATTAAATATCAAGAAAGAAAAGTTACCCAGATGGCGCTACAGATGGCAATTGGCAGTAAGTAGAATCAAAGTGCAAGAAAAGAAAGCAGAAATCAGTGAAAGAGTAAGACAAGGATGCAGTCTGTTGACCATGCTGTTAAACTTGTATATAGAACTCCTGATGAATAAAGTTAAAAATGAATATGAAAAGGTAATAAAACTAGAAGGAGAAGAAATAAAGTAATTGATTTAATCCGCCTCTTTTATAATTTCAATATTATGACATTTCGTGTATGAAATTGTAGTATTAGGGGAGTCAGAAAAATACTTGGAAAACATAATAAATGGCATAAACGTAATCCTGGAATGAGAACACAACATGAGGAATAATAGAGGGAAAACCAAGTTACAAAGTGTGTTAGATTGGAAACAGACATATTGAAGGTAGTTAAGGAAGCATAATAAGTATGGATGGTAGAAGTATAATAGACATAAAGAGTAGGATAGCACAGGCAAGGAAGGCTTTCATGAATTTACTTATGGGTAATATAATAGTGATTATTTAGGAAATAATTGCTAAAATTGTTTGTATGGAGTGTAATATAATAGACATAAAGAGTAGGATAGCACAGGCAAGGAAGGCTTTCATGAATTTACTTATGGGTAATATAATAGTGATTATTTAGGAAATCATTGCTAAAATTGTTCGTATGGAGTGTGGTGTTCTATGGGTGTGAAACGTAGACAGTAGGAGCTGCAGAAAGGAAAAGAATAGAAACCCTTGAAATGTAGTGCTACAGGATAATGCTGAAATATAGGTGGGTGATAAACCAAATAGGGGAAGAGTTAACAATATGGAGGATGTTGACCAAGAGAAGGGATAGATGAATAGGCCATGTTTCAAGACATGATAGTATTGTAAAATTAGCATTAGAGGGAAGTAAGAACAGAAGAGGGTGGAATATGCTAAATAGATTAAGGAGGATGTGGGATGTGCTTGTTATGTAGAAATGAAAAGGCTTGCAGAAGATAGGTTAACATGGAGGGTTGCATTAGACCAGTCTTAAGACTGAATACCACCACTACAACATCAACACCAACAACAGTTGAAGAAGCCTTTGGCATCAGTTGTCTCAATCACTTTTAGCCTGCTATTTTTGATGTTTTCCTGAGTGATCTCAATTGGGTGGCCAGAGAGCTTTTCATCTTCTGTGACCTCGTTTTAACTCATTAATCCAGAAGTAAATGGTCTTCCATGCTAGTGCAGATACTACATGAACTTCACACAATTCGGCTTTGACTCGTGCAGCTGACGCAACCCATCAAATGGAAGTGTTTAATGACAGCACGAGATTAGTTTTTTCCATTGTCTCCACCTGACTACATGTCTAATATTACAGAAGGCTGCCAACAATAAACTATGACTGTTTCAAATCATTTTAATTTTGGGAATGATGGTAGTATTTTATGCAAAATCCTACAGTAGTTTTCGCAGTTTGATGAAAGTCTTTGAAACATCTTATTTTTTTAAAATACTATGCAAAATGTACAAATACTATTTTTGTTTACAAAATACAAACTATTTTAAAATACAATTTCTAGTTACTAAATAGTTCAAATTTATTTTCTGCAAGAATCGCCTGCTATTGGTGCTTCGAACAACATAGCTACGAGATGTTGTAGCTCAAGGGAAAATCAGTTTATGGGTGTGACTGGTGAAGCAGGGAGGCTGAAGTTGTAAGCTGCACATAGAATCAGATACAGGAGGGAGCATGCTGGGAAGTGGGCAGTTAAAAGTCTTTGGAAACCAAAAAGGAAATTCACAATCTTAAAATTCTATTATTATAAATTTTGTAACAATTAGGAAACAAATTATTCTTCCTAAATTAATTAATGTGCTGTATCTCGTGAGCAAATATGTATCAGCCGCCACAGCTTGTCGCCACAAAAACTATACATTTTGTTTTATCCGCACTATAAATGTCTTTAGACTTGTAATCCTTAATTCTACAAGACAGTGTAGTATTTCTCCAAAACTGTAGTACATCACCTTCGACTTCCGTACTGTCACTGCATATTTTGTGATATGAGAGGTTATGTCTGTTTTTAAAGCGATCAAACATCCATATGTCATGGCGAAGCCTTCCACAGTAATTTTAAGCACAATCGGGAGGGAAGTCAAAATCGAATGTTCTATTATTACTCGACAGCAGGTTAATGAATGGAAATTCGTTGGAAAAACATTTCTTAGAAACTCGTAATTTTGTCATTAAGGGGTTTGTTAAAGCTGGAAAAAATTACATTAAATATATGTTCATTTACTGGATTTCAGAAATTTTTCATTACAAGCAGAAAGTCCTCAGCAGCGGGAACCTTAAAACTGTTCCCCCCCTCCCCCCAATGTATTTCTGTATACATTGGCTTACCTAAGTGTGTTCATTATAATTTGGAGGGATTGGGGGGGGGAGGGGGGGGGGAGGGGGGGGGTAAAAGGCTACTGGGGATCCAGAAGAGAAGAGGAGAGGAAGGATTGACTAGGGCTCCAGCAAACGCTAGAAAACTTCAGATGGGATGTGGCTATTTGGTACTTAGCTCACACCCTTCTGAATGACTGGAGAAATTTGCAGTGGTGGTACAACATTCCACTCTGTGCCTCGAAAGGTTAATGAGGCAGCTGACCAAATAGGATCAGCGGACACACCTTAGCATATGCCCGAGGTGTGTGACCCTGTAACATACACCTCCCAAAGGTACCTCAGTATGGGAGAACCTTGAAAAACCAGAGAGAGAATGAGGCATCTCAGAGATAAGAGCCATTCTCACTCTAGGGAGAAACACATGTGAGAGCTTTAGTTTCTTAGTGTAATGAATAAGACTACAAGTGAAAAGAAATTAAGTTTTGAACAATATAATATGCTCAGGAATGTATTTGAATTAAATAATTTCCTGTTTATCATTTTCGGTATTATTATGATTGAAATTGAATAGTTGAATTCAATAGCAAATTATGGGATTAAAAGTTTTTTGATTATTAACTATGTCTCATTCCATGCCAAATCACTTGACCCTCTACAAATCTCGTGAAGATTTGATATGAAGTTACCTTAGACACCAAATGAAATTGCGCAAAATATTGTACATTAGTTCAGAAGTTACTTGCACCTATTCAATGGGCTGTCATCACTGGTTAATGTACATGTGCCTCTGTAAGAGTCATTTTTGATCCAATGTTAAATTATATAGATATCTGAACGGCCAACTTTACTAATTTTTTGGTCATATCAATACATTCTGGGGTAAAAGTTGTACCAATAAGCCAAGTTTCAGAGAAATTTACTTACGGGTAATATAAGTGTGAATATTAGGAAATCATGGCTAAAAATATTTTTTTCAAATGTTTTATGGAGGAGCATTCAAAATTTTTATTTTATTGTTTCAACTTCCACTCAAGAAAAATAAAACTGAATACATACCATTCTGTGTTATAAAACTTTTGTGACATTTCAGCTGAGTTGCAGTAACATTGTTAAAAAATAAAATCATATAGTAAAACTAATGTTATTGGATTTCAGTGTGGTTACTACAGTAATTAATGTTCTACATATTTGATAATCATGTGCAATGTTGTCATGATCTAGACAATGAATATGGCACTGCATATGGCTGCCAGAATGTTAGGCTTTAATTATTATTTTACCCATATTGAAATACTCCAGGAAAGCTTACAATTCTGTATTATATATTGCCATATTTTGTTAATTGTAATGTGTTTTCATAAGGTTTCAGGTTTACATTAATTACTAAAATATTTTTACATCACATATAAATCTTCCTCTGCATTATTTGCTCTAAAATCAAATTTGATTTGGTCACGGTCTTATTGGTACCAGTTAAAATGAAGTACTATTATATTAGGTGCCTTGTATCTATTTTTCAGTCATATTAATCACTCTGATATATGTAGTTGATTGTTTTTGTTTTGAAATGTTTGTAATGACCATTTTAGGCAGTCTTCTTTTATTTACACTTATGTTTTGTGTGTCTAGATTTGTTTAAGGATTATTAGTGGGATTTATTTTTTCCCAAATTATGTTACAAGTACCTTCTGCTGTAATTGAAATGAATTCTTGGTGATATTTTGTTCTTGCATTGCTGCCGTTTTTATTTTAAAATGCCTATAAGGGCATCAGCAAAGTTTATATTAGTTTTTCATATTTGTTTTTATTGTAATCATTACTCAACAAGACCTGTTTAATTGAAATCAGTGCTTATGGAGGATTTGTTCTTGAATGGCTTCTTTTTCTTTTGAAATGATTTAGGGCAATCCAATTCATCTGTGTTGTCACTTTCTGTTCTCTTTATGTCAGAGGTTCCATAAATCACTGAATGAATTTTGTGTGTTTGAAATTTTCAGGGATTTATGAATTTTTGTGTGGATGCATTTCTTGATCCAAGAAAGTCTTCATGCTGATTGATGTTGGAGGCTTCTATAAACATTCCACTGGTCATAATAAGGTGAGAAGAGAGAGATCTATATGTATTGCAGCTATTTCAAATATGCTGTTAATGAAAGCCTGTGCCCAGTATAGTGTTGTGTAATTTTAATAATTTTTGGAACAGGGAGTGTGTTAAAGCTACCACTAATTATTCACTTCAAGGAAAGGTTCATCAGATTCTTATATTTACAAGCTTATTGAATTAACTTGAATCCCCTTGTGAATCTTCTCAAGTTATCATAATTCCACAACTTTTTGAGTCATGATGTTTGTTTTGTGCTTTGACTTTGCTTCAGTGAGCCAATATTTATATATATTTTCGATATTTATGATGCATGTTCAAGTATATTGGTCTTCAATCTCACTATGAAATACATCTATCTTTTCCATTGTTTTCAATAAAATTTTCTTGTAATTGTAGACTGTAACAAGCAATGAATTCATATTTGTATTTTAGATCATAATTCCCAATATGAAATGATTCCTTATCAAAGTGAATTTGTTGAAAGATATAATAATAATAATTACATAAATAATAAGAAGTTATACAGTTAATTAATTTATATAATTATGTTTCTTGAGTTTTGATTGCTGCTGACTGGCTTGTAAAATGCTGCAAAGTATTTATTTGGTATAAATAACAATTATAAGTTATTGTTAAAGAAATATTAAACTGAAAAGTCTGAGTTCCACAATTGACTTATTTTCTGCAGAGATTCTGCAAAAGCAGTTAACAACACTTTTACATTATTACAATGTATGAAATTAGAATTTAATTTGAACAAAATCATTTCATTGACATAATACTTTATATAAATTTATTACATTAAGGCTGAGATATTAGCTGCATAATGTACAGTGATTTACTGATAAAAGTTAAATAACTAAATCAGTATAAATACTAATTTTTATTATTTTAGTGATATTTTTTTGGGGGGATAATAAATAAATATGTCTTAAGGTGGTGGCATAGCATCATGGAAACTAAATAAACTTAATGGATAATGTATAATTTTCTCTGTTAGTTGAATCACAAATATAATCTATGTCCTGTGCTGAATGGAAAGTCATCCTTAACAAGTTCCTTTATATTTAATTGTCAGGAAACAAGAATTTATCGACCGCCTCTGTGGTGTAGTGCCTAGTCTCTTCACATCACAGAGGATCTGGGTTTGATTCCTGGCAAGGGGGTGGGTGTGTTTTGACATTCCTTTAATTAGCAAACTTCACTAAACAGCAAATCAACTATTTAATTAGAAAACCACTAATGACCCTTCATGTTGCTACAGTGGTATAAAAAGAAGACTATTCCTTCTAATCAAATAGTGTACATCTCTTCTGTATCTTTAATTATGTCGGTTGTCACATATGTCATTTAAATGAAAAGAAGTAGGAAACTTTATGGTTTTTAATATGACTTAAAATGAAAACTCATTTTCTCAGTCATATGAATAATTTTTTAAACAAGTTCATTTTTATGGAGAACTGCACGTAGCAGCCATTCTTAGTATACCATTTGTATCTTTGCATAGTTTTTGTTATAAATGAATCATATATACACATGCATGAAGTATGATTATGCCATATTAATATGCTTTTTATGAGGAGATGTGTTTTATAGATTTTGATGCAAATTATCTATTGGGTATATTAAGCAACATTCCACTTTTTATGCGGGTTGTTTGATGTCTGGTAAATTTTTATGAAAGAAAATTGTCCCTTTCACATCATTGTTGGTAAACATGATCCTTTCTAAGATTCCATAACATTTTCAACTTATGCCAGTCTTACTTTATTGTTGGCAGCATTCTGTAGTGTTAGATGTGTTGTCAGGCAGAGACAATGGAAAAAAATGAATTTCTCACGGTCATTGAACACTTTTATTGGCTCCAAATTAAGAATGTGTCATGTAAGATGACAGTCTGCAGTAGGCCAAGGCCCAAAGTTGGCTGTAGAGCCAAGGAAGAAGATGAACAGTATTTAATTCCAGTAATCTGTTCATCAACACATGATTAAACCATAAGTATGAGTGTCACAGTTTTTAAAATTTACATTTTCTTTCCCCTTAATTCATGTGAGATGAACTTCATAATAACCACCATAGTGACTCAGTGTCATATTGAAGTCAAGAAATATGGTAGTGTATGATAATGTTGTATAAACTGTTTTATAATTTCACTGATCAGAATTGTAATAAGAACCATGAAGCAGTTTCATTAACCCTAAGTTCATATTATTGTTTAAAAATTAGCTTTTAGCATGTTATACCATTATCACCTGTTAGAAATACCAAAACAAGTATTATGTTAACATATTTTAAAACCATAGCAATAGAAATAAAAGCACCACAATGTAAAATAAGTCTGATACAGTCTAACGTCCCATAGGCGGACACTATTGGGGAATGGGATTTTGTCCACTTGTTAGAAATGTCAGCTTATTAGAAGACTGCATCAGCACGCATATCAATAAGTACATACATACAAAACCATAGTAGAGAGGTTTGTTAGGTTCATTTTCGGCGTTATCATCACTGTAAGCCAAGTTGCTCCTACAGGAAAATTCAATTTTCGAAAACAGTTCAATACAGTTTCTTTCTTTATATTGTCTATGGCAAAAGCAATCCACTGAATTGCATCTAAAGCATTAATTGTTTTTGCAAGTTTGTTTGAAGAGGTACAGGTGTCCATATGGGCAAGAAGATGATGCAAAATACACTTTCTGTAGTGAACTTTAGATTTGATTATGCCCTGGTCTAGAGGTGGACACATGGTTGATGTATTTGGGAGTAGAAAAATAATTTTAACGCTAGAAAATTTGATTTTGTGTCGAGGGGTAGCATTGTCCACGGATAAAATAACTTTTCTACATTGTCGCATAATTTTACTATTAAAAGTCTTGAGCGAGTCAGTCAATATATCCCTTGTCATCTATGCTTTTTTATATGCCCTCCGTTCTATGTCGAAATTATTCAAATTGATACCCTTAAAACATCTGGACTTAAATTTGTCCAGCCAACCAACACTTTCCTTCAAGTCCGCATTGTCTAATTCTTTGGGAATTTCCAAGGTTGTTTCCCTAGTTATAGGGCCGGAAATAGGTATGCAAATCCACTAGATGTAGATTTGTTGATACCTAGGCTGGATGTTTTTAAAAATGTTTTCTTCGACATGTCGTTCCCTTTTCCTATCCACTTTTTTTAAAAAGTTTCAGTGACTTGGGTTTTCCTGATTTTGAATGTTAAAGCAAGAGTTCGGACACTGAATTTCTCTTTTTCATGCTTTTTAATTAACTACGCCTTATCTTTAATAGAAATAATATTTTTTTCACACATCTCTGTAAAGCATTTCAACGTGAATGCACTACAATTGAAAATAATCTGTTTGAGAACTGAGAAGAGCTTGTGATAGTGCTTCAGGATTGGGAAATTCCGGGATCATCTACATCAAAGTAAACAAGTAGGGGTACAGCCATCTGGCATTCCTTTCCAATTCTGAATTGTTTTCGACTTGCTGCCCGGTTATTAGAGAAATTATCAAAAATTCTGTAAAAATAGTATGTGTCCGGTTATTAGAAGTACTTTTCTTAGTAATGTATATGAGATAATGCTGGGGGAAATAAAATTGTCCGGGCATGAGAGATGTCTGGCTATTAGAAGTGTCTGTTTCGGGAAGTTCGAGTGCACACCTTTATATGTTATAATAATATTTTAAAAACATTAAGTCACATGTAACTTAGTAGCCACATGCTTTGGCAGGAACTGTGTTCTGTAATCATCTTGTATGTACTATGTATACATTTAACACATTGTCTAGTAGGAATTTTCCATGTGTCTGACTGTGTTACATTCAATTCAAGGCTTTAACAAATCAATATAACTTGCTTATTGATTTGTTAGTTTTTTAATTATATCCTGACTTTCATTTTGAGTATTTTTAAAAATCTTCCAATATTTGTACATGTTGGTAGCTTAAATAAGCATGGTAATGCAGTTCAGACAAAATGTAAGATACCAACAACACTGGCAGAGACATTATCAATCTCACTAACCATGAAAAGTAATTGTTTGCATTTAAATATCTGCCATTTATGTATATTTTAAATTTCCATACCCTCCACTCTCCCAGTGGTGGTGGTAGTGTATTTACTCCTACTGTTCTTGATTGCTTCCAGGTTGCAAGGAACACATGGTCATAATTGCTCAATAGAATTAGATTTGTATGCAGTACAAACATACAAAACACAGTCAATTATATTTATAAGCAGAACGGACTTGAACCATCTCTGTGGTATGATTGCTGAAAAATAATGTGTATAGATACATGTATGTATGAAAATAAAATTGAGTGTGTGTGGCCCATGTCGTTGTCCTGCATAATCAATCGAGTGCCAGAGTTGCAATCCTCAATCATTTGCATTGTGAAACCTTTTGCATTATTATAGGTAATTAAAAAGTATTGTTACTTAAAATGTTTAGGACACACAATCGTATCATTTAACATACTACATGAGGGCATAATCTATCCTGTTGCAAGTTCTATATGTTTTAGGTTAGGACCTTTTTTGGCCTGAAAGGGGGGAAGGAGAAACCTAAATCTTCAACAGATGGTAGAAATCTTCTCTGGAATGATAGGTGTTAAACACGATAATTTCACGTTGTAGGAATGCTTAAGGGCAAATCTTATAAATTGTATTGTGTTTGAACAGCTCCATTATATAAAGACTAGAGCATGAAACATCCACTGCCTTTTATTTATATAGATTAATGGTTTTTGATTTTGTCTTTATATAACTTTTCTTCCTTCAGAATACACAGCTAATATTGGCATCAGCATCATTTAATGTAAGACCATCTTGTTATTACAAACATTTATCCACAAACTAATAAGTGATGTGCTATTATTTTTTTACTTCTCACACTATTTGTACTCTTATATTTATATTCTGAATATGATTTTCAGTTTTCATCCAAATTTTTAACACAGCCAACAATTTTTCTTAAATAATTAAGTCAGGTACATCTTACTACCTTAAAAAAATACTAGCTTCTCAATTAATTCTCAGGTATATTTTCTAAAAATTCAAATTGGATTCTATCATTGTTCTTTTCCTTTGATTCTATCATAGTTGTTTTAAAATAAATATATTTTCATGGTACTTAACGTATATTTCCTGAATTTAAGATGATTTACAGTTTCATTGTCACTTTATGAATCATATTTTAATTTTTCTTTGTGTATATTTTCCTGTAGAATTGTTCATCAGAAATGTTCTAATTACTCTCCTGCTTTAGTACTTTTTCCAATTAATGTCCAAAAGCTATCTCTATTCTAGTTTACTTTTTTTTATGGTTTCAAAGGTTGAATATCAGATGAGGGCTGTAAGTAGATATGTGGAATAAGAAACAATTTATTTTATGCTTCCCCCTTTTTGTAGAAGTGTTGCTTGATCCTTATAATATTTTACATTATTACCTTATTAATAGGAGGAGCTGCAGTTGCAAAGGGCATTGAGAATGAGTATTGAAACAGATCAGAGCAATGTGTCTTCTGTATTACCTCGTACCATCAGTCAAGATGAAGACCTCCAACTGCAGCAGGCTCTGAGGCTTAGTCTACAACCTGAAGTTCAATGTGAACAGGAAGATGAAGCACGTGACTTAGAACGAGCTTTGAAACTGAGTTTGGAATGTAAGAAAAATTAGTATGTACAATATAAAAAATATTATGATGTGTAATATGTGCTTTTATATTATATGTATAATATATAATATTGAGAGTAAAATATTCTATTTTATCAAATTCAAAGTTTCGAAAAGATTGTGGCTTCCTTGAGTGCAATAAGGGTTCTAGAGAATATGGAGTTCCCCAACCTCCTTCCCCATAACAATAGCTAACTGTTCCATTCCATTTAACTGGAGAATGGTAATTCACAATCAACTGTTCTGCTGGAACAGCATCTTGAAAACAGATGCAAATGTGTCACTCACAATATAGTTGTCATAAAGATCCACTCAATAGGCATAGAAATTTATTATGAATATTGAACACTCATATGAAAGGGGCATATTGTGGTTAAATGTCAGTATGTGAGGAGAGGGGGAGAAAGTGAGTATATTTTTATAAATTATAAATAATAATAAATGCTTATAAACAGATACTCAATTTTTACCTATTTTACTTCATTTAAAGTTGTTCATAGGAGGTATCATTGTTCTAACATTGTGAAGAAGGACTGAACATACAATTTTTTCACTGTCAAAATACACTAGTGTGTTGCTTACTAGATTGTAGCCATTTATTAAATTCCTTTCTTTGGTACCTAGCATATTTCACCTCCAAATGTCTTTTATTTCTAGGCTCTGACTCAAATAACCAAGTTGATGTAGAAGAAGTTAGACGTCGCCGTCTGGCTTACTTGGAAGGAGTTGAAGACCGAAATAGCCAACTTTCCCCAGCGTCTGTTAAAAATGAAGTGAATTCTTAATGACTTAATAATATTGGGCTCTAGTCAAATTGCACAATTGAGCTTTTTGTTAACAAACTAACAAATGTTTAACACATGATCTCATTGGAAATATGTACGAAAAAGTTTTTAACTTTTAAAAATTACATGTTAATCATTGAAATTAAATTTTATTGGTTACATTTCAGTATAGTTCATTAATACTTTATAACATCTAACTTGAAGTGCAAAAAAACTAATAAACAAGGTCCACTGTGTTTAAAGTATTTTGCATTATGAACATAATGTGGCTGTGTTAATGTCAACCATTAAATAAATTTTTAAATTAGAAGTTAAATTGAAGTTGGTTTAGATATGTGACCAATAATTCATAATACTAAATTCATTTACCTATAAAATTTTTGCAGGAATAATTCAGTAACCATCTACTTTATTACTTAGTTTAGGTCTGATCTATATGACTCTAATGAAAGAAAACTTCACTTACAAATTGTAAATACTTGGCCATTATATTTGTTTGTTAAGTGTTGTGCTTTTGTATGCCTAACCAAACACAAACAAACCAATTCTTTGTTTTTATACAAAGACAAGACAATTGTCAGAGGAAAGTGTAGCCTTCCGTTGTTCTGTACAATTTATGCTCTTGGATCACAAATAGTTGTTTATTGAATGGAAACTATTAACAATTCTACAATTTAATGTTGCTTACATACTTCAATTTTACTTCAAGCTGTTCTCGAGTTTTTACTACACAGAAAGTGATAATGTATAAGATTCACTGTGATAATGTGTAGGACTTAAAATTCAGCAAGTATGTGTTACAGTGAAATAATATTGAAGAAGTAGGTTCAAGTTGAACACTTTGTTTTCTGAGGCATAAAATATGTTTTATACTAGTAAACAAGTTTGTGAATATTTAAATTGATTGAACTTAAGCCACTAGTGGGTACGGCCTGATTTAGCAAAATTACATATTTTCAGAAGCCCTTTAGGATATTTAATGTACTTATTATAATCATTTGACAGATATTTAATATACTGTAATTGATTTAGTATTTTAATAGTTTATGTAGCAATTTATTTTATCCCATCAGGTTTCTGAATTGTGTGCAAACCATTTTGCTTAAGTAATGTTGAATTTTGCAGTGCCACCTAGAGCATATATTTCAATAAGGTAAACAATATATTTCTAATAAGGTATCAAATTTAGGGAAGTATAGATAATTAATATTTTGTTTTATTTTTATAAGCAATTATGGGCATTCATTTTTATAAACTTTCCAATGACAGATTTTCTCCCCCTCCCCCTTTATCCCTCTTCCTCCCCTCTCCTCACCCTCCCCTCCCCTCTTTTCTCCTTCCCCCACCCCTCTCCTCTGTATATATCCTCTCCACATCCTCTCTCCTCCCTCTCCAATCTTTCCATCTCTTCCCCTCTCTTTTTCATCTTTCCCTTTGTCTCCACCCTCTCTCTATATAGCTTCACATGTAATACATTCTATGCTCTTAATTTAGTTTGTCCTGTTTAGAAAAGGCGGTTTGCTTGTGCTACATCCCATACCATAATCTTCAACTTTCATTTCAGTTCTCTATAATATTATTTATGTGTAAGATCAACATATTGTCAACTTTATTATCTTCTGCTTCCTCATAATCGTGACTAATAATTTTCTAACTTTTTCCTTCATATTTTCAGTATATTCTCATTTGGAACAGTGTTTTGTGCTTTTGAAAAACTCAATTGTAAAAAATTTAGTATAGTCTCAATATGAATATATATTTTAAATATGTTGTGGTGTTCATCTCACACCAACAAATATTTGGAATAGGGAATTAAGTGAAAAAATTAGTTTATATTAAATGCAATGAATTTAATTATGATGATTAAAATTGAAACTTCGGTATGCATTTTCAATGTGAAGCTAATTAATGAATAGAAAATAGACAAAAATATAACTCAAATTAATATTTTAATCATAGATAAATTAACGTAAATTAGTTGAAACTACCCAATTCAGTAAAGCAGAAATAATCTTTTTGCAGCTCTAAAGGGAAATTGAAGTTATTAAAATAGAAATATAAAATTGAATAAATGTGCTTAGAAACGAGAACGGTTTTCAAGAAATCTACGCCGATGAAAATGCCTTTACCGAAATGATGTGGTGGTCGCCGAGATGACGTACCTGGCTGGTGTAGTTGATGAATTTGCATGGGGCCGATGTCGTTGAATGTTTTCTAGTGGAGGTTCCTGCGCCAAGCAGTGTCGTGCAGGTCGCCAAAATCAGTTGTCTCAAGCCGTTACTAGATCAAGAAATCTTTCTCAATATTCAGAAATTTTTTATGTTTTACTTTTCTGTCTGTCTACTTTCCAGCCCAGCTATCTCCCGAGCCGTCTGTCCACCATCTTCTTCAACAAAGAAGTCCAGGCTAAAGTTGACCATAACGGCCAGCAAGGCATCCATCCTCGTTTTCGCACTCCTTTATGCGACTCGGCCAACTATTAAACCAAGTTATTTTGCTTTACCGAGATTTAATTTAATTATTATTAATCCTCCCCATGGTCTGCTACCTTGTCGTGGTGGGGAGGCTTGTGAGTCCTGCTATGACCCGGAGAGCTATGCCGGCGGGAGCTTAAGCTCCTGGCAGGCCACTCAAGCCGGACATGTCAAAGGGCAGAGTCCAGACGAAATGCAGTCCAAATCCTAGGGTAGGGGGCTCTAGGTTGTAGATAACATTTCCCTATGGGCGTAAACCCTGAAAAAAAATCCCAGGTCCTCAAAGGTTTGAGGGTTGACAACCACTTGCCGGAAAGAAATCGTCATGAAACCCAAGGGCAGCCTCGGAAAGGAAGTTAATCTAAGACGAAATGCCTATGGGAAATTGAAGTTATGCTCATGGAATATTCGCACAATGTATGAGAAAGGTGCACTGAATAAACTGATTGAACAATTTGATAAGCACAACGTGGATGCCCCTGGTCTACAGGAAGTAAGGTGGCTGGGAACTGGAGTAATTGAAAAGAAAACGACAATGCTGGATTGCTGTGACAAAAAGGCTCAATTGTGGATGGGGTTCCTTAACCGGTTAAAACCTAACGTTATTGATTTTAAATCCCTCACCCAGAATATGCACACTCAGACTAAGAAGTAAATTCATGACGAACACCAAACGGGAAAGTTGTCAATAAAATAGACAGGGTCCTTTTATCACTGATGTCAGAGTTTTCAGGAAGCCTAATATTTTTTTCTTGCATCTCGATTCCATGCCAGAATATCAAACTCAAGGACCGGCCGTGACGAGAAGGTGGTCAGAGGATATAAAAGATCAAGAACTACAATATACGGAAAGATTAAAACATCAAATGGAAATAATGGACCAATTTAAAACACCAAGAAACACAGACGAGGAATGGATGGTGATACAAAAGTATATCACCAGCTGCAGAAGAATCTATAGGAAAAAGAAAGGTAAAGAAAAGAAATGGCCGGTTCGATAAGGAATGCCGTAAGAATACTTTGGAATATAACATGGCATATCACCGCATCCGTACAAAAGAAAACTAGAGGAGCATGCCAATAATATAGACGTCTGAAATCGAAATCGAACATCATTGTGAGAAAGTGAATACTCGTCTATTCTACAGAAAAGCTAACCAGTCAAGAGCCTCCTATAAGCCCTGAGTTACAATGTGTAGGAACAAAGAACGAGAGTTCTACTACAGATCAAATTTCCTCGGTAAGACAAATAGTGGAAGAAACAAATGAATATGATATGGAAATACACAACCTATTTGTTGATTTTAAAGGCACCTATGACAGCGTCGTAATAAATAAATTGTATGAAGGAGTTGGGTATACTACTAAACTCATTAGGCTAGTTAAGATGACCACGAAGAAAAGGGTTGCACTAATACAGTCCACCTTATGAGAATAATTGCTATAGAAAATGGACTAAGGCAAGGAGATGCCCTAGCAAGCATGATTTTTAATATTGTACTTGAAAAGGCAGTTGAGGAATCAAAAATACAAACAATGGACACATGCTCGATAAAACGGTACAGCAGATGACGTGGACATTATAGCTAGATCTAAGTTCTCCCTTATTGATGGTTTCCTTGTACTTAAAGCCGCCTCTAAAAATGAGGTTACGAATAAATGAAGAAAAAACCAAGTATATGATCATATCGGGAAGAAATAACACAAATATGGACCCCGTGCGGGAAGGAGAGTAAATATGTGTTTCAGCAAGTCTTCATTCACATATTGTAACACCTGTTTACTAAAGTAAACAACAGGTGTGACAATAAAAAAGTATAAATTATAATTATGGTAGTAAATTGGTGCTATTGTGGCCTTCAAAATCATTTTAAGTCAAAAATCTTGTCCAGAGCTACAAAGAAAATACTGTACAAAACTAGTGAGACCTGTAGTGACATATGTAGCTGAGTGTTGGGCACTTTCACAAGCAGATGAGACGAGACTGGATAGATTTGAAACAGGAATACTGTGTAAAATACGTGGTCCTGTGCAAGAAAATGGGTTTAGGAGAATTCTGCATAATGCAGAACTGTACGAGTTGGTAATGAACAAAAATTATCTTTGACAATAAGAGTGTCAAGATAGCGCTGGGCGGGACATGGGGGAAGAACGAATCCCTGCAAGATTATTAACTGTGCCACCAGGTGGCAAGAGGAGTAGAGGGAGACTACGGGCTAGATGGATAGATAACATCAACAGTGATGCAAGAAAGTTTGGTATTAGGAAATGGTGGATAGTAGCCCTCGTTAGGGCAGAGTGGGAGAGACTGCTGCGGGAAGCCAGGACTCTTTCAGAGTTGTTGAGTTGATGATGATGATTATTATTAATAAACTGAATGTGGAGGAAACGAAAAACCACGATACAGTCATTACTCGTGTTGGTATTTTTGAATGATTATGATCAAAGGTTGAAAGCTCTCGTGTTTTTAATTTTTTAAATACTTTGGGACTGTTTTAAACTGGTTTTATTTTAGTTACTTCAGTGTGACAGGCAGTTCGATTAAACTCAAGAATATGTTTTTGTGTAAATGATAATATTAACAGTAGCAATATAAAAAAACGTATTGCTGCTTTGAATTTCTTCTCTTGGCGAATATGATCTTGCAGAATAAGCCGTGGTGTCAATGACACCTCAATTAACGGAAGATGGAAGCTGAAGCGCCGACGAAGCGTATATAACACAGTTCAAGGTGGCCTGGTCATGGGCGGGGCTGTTAACAAGGCCCTTCCGGGTGTTCACCTGCACCAAAAAAAGGCTGGAAACTACTCCTAATAAGAGTTAGACGGTCCAGCATTCTTCGACTGTAAGAAATAATGCAATGTCTGTAATAATGAATTATGCTTGAAATGATCCAAATACTGCAGACGAAGATTCATTCCACTGGGGTTCTAGTCAACTTTCTTATATCAAAATGTTCAATTAAAATGTTTCGAATACGATCTAGGGATGACTTTGCAAGCACGCGTTGATAATTTTTATATTTTCCTTTGTGTTGAAGGTTTAAATTTAGCTAACCATTTTATCGATGAAAATGGTCCTTTAATGACTCATCTGGCGTTCCTTTTATCGCCTTTTAGTTAATTCTTTTGTTAGGAACTGTTTTATAGTAACTCTTAATGTTAATTTTCACGCTAGGCATGCACTATTTACTTATATTCATTTAAAAAACCAAACAATTGAAGACACATGGTGGAAACTTTTCAATGAGCAATCTAAGAGATGTACAAATGGCTATTTGTGCGTACCATAATCTGTGGTAGCTATGTTGAAATGAAAAGGCTTGCGCAGGATAGGTTAGCATGGAGGGTTACATCAGAACAGTGTTAGGATTGATTACCACAACAACAAACATTGCAATCTTTGTGTGAGGCCGAAATGCTGAACATATAAGTAATTTGTGTTTAGAAACCTTTTTATTAAATGTTTGTCTTCATCAAACTCGTACTATATATATATATATATATATATTTATATATTTATTTCAGTGGTTATAGTCGTACCAACATCAAAGGTCATTAGCGACTACCAAATTGACAGCCTGATTTGCTGTTTAGTCCAGTTTTGTAAGCTAGGGAACAGGAAAACACACAAAACACAAACACTGAGGTCCTTGCCAGGAATCGAACTCGGGAACTGTAATGCCAGCCACCAGACCACAGAGGCGGCCAACATATTATTTGAGACCAATAACACCTGAAGAAGATGGCAGAGCAAGCCATGGAAACGTTGTGTTCAAACTTTATACTTACCCGGTTGAAAACCCGAGAATTGTTCATGAATAATATACACCGGGAAAGCCCACGTTCTCTTATAACGTACCTCTACGGGGAGGACTTACTTCGGAGTGTCCGTCTCTTCGAAAAACTTCGAACAAGAAGAGCTAGATTACTTAGTAGTCTAGCATTCCTTTTACGGTGCCGGGATCATAATATTGTCCCAAAGTTTGCAAGAATTACAATCCCGATTAAGACTCCAGCGGCCTACAGGATCTTACGTCGCACAGGCCTTGCTCTGGTGAGGGAACGCATACACCAGGTCAGATACGAATTAGATGTTTTGGGCCGACGTCTTCTCTCACTACATCTCCAGCTTGCCCAAAGTCTTTCCCCTATGGTTTGGGAGGTAGTTGACAACTACACTTCAGCCCGGGAACAAGTATTACTCAGGCAAGCCACTTCAAAACAGAAGAAGAAAATTGAACTTCTTGAAGACCGCGTACGAGACAGTACTACAGGGGACAAAATTCGGACGGTGGTTAATCTTTCAGACAAAACCGTAGATCCTACTATAATCTCGGTGTTGTCTAAAGGCCTAAACTTTGCACCGACTCGTCGCATGCTGCCTTTGAAAGATATCTTATGTAGTGTCGAAAGTGTACTTAACAAGGTGACACCTGAAGCGGCCGAAGAAATTCGTAGAGAAACCTGCCGCACACTTTCAAAAGCTCGACCTTCGAATCCAAATTTAAGTACAAAGGAACGGGACGCCCTCCGCCAGCTACGCGAAGACGACGAGCTTGTAGTCCTTCCAGCAGACAAAGGTAATTCCGCTGTGATTTTAAATTCTTCGACTTACAAGGAAAAGATGTCCCAATTATTGGAGGATCCGAGTTACAAAAAGCTCACTAAGGACCCGACAAGTAGTATTGTACGTCGCACGAACGCGATTATAAACTCTTCTGACCTGTCGGACGAGATCAAGAAGACATTAAGACAGAAAGCCCCTGTGGCGCCGAGAATCTACGGACTCCCTAAGATTCACAAGGAAGGGGTCCCCTTTCGCCCTATTGTTAACACTATTAACTCGGCCACTTATAACTTGGCGAAATATTTAACAAAATGTCTAAATCCCCTAGTTGGGCATTGTGAACATCATGTGAAAAATTCCGCAGAGTTTGTGAAGATTTTGAAAGAGCTCTCTATCGACCAACACGATTTACTTGTAAGTTTCGATGTGGTGTCACTTTTCACTCGAGTACCCATTGAAGAAACCTTGGAAATATTAAAAGACAAGTTCACTCCAACGGAAATTGAACTTTTCAAACACGCACTAAAAACAACTTATTTCCAGTTCCAAGGAGAATATTACGAACAGACAGAGGGAGTAGCTATGGGATCTCCTCTGTCTCCTGCTATAGCAAACATTTTTATGGAAGCTTTCGAGGAAAAAGCACTAAACACATCGCCCTACAAACCGAAGTGTTTCTATCGGTACGTAGACGATACGTTCGTGATTTGGCCGCATGGGATGCACACATTGGATATGTTCCTGAAACACCTAAACGGGATAAATTGCAATATTCAATTTACGATGGAGGTGGAGAAAGAAGGCTGTCTCCCGTTCTTGGATATCCTAATTACAAAGACACCGGATGGAAAACTTAGCCACTCTGTATACCGGAAACCGACGCATACAGACCTGTACCTCCACAATAATAGCAACCACCATCCAGCCCAAAAAAGAGCAGTTCTTAAAACTTTAATTCACCGTGCAAAAGCTGTCTCAGATGCCGGAAATCTTCAACGGGAACTTGCACACCTGAAAAATGTATTTTTGCAAAATGGATATTCCAACAAGGATATCTCTTGGGCCATGAGGAAGCCTATAAGGAAAACTGTGGAGAGTGACGTGGCGATTGCAACAGCAACCCTTCCCTATATAGGAAGTGTCTCCAACATCCTTGGAAGAATCCTGGCCAAACATAATATTAAAACGGTGTTTCGGCCACAGTCTAAAATACGACAGCTATTACGCCCCGTCAAGGACGCTATCGGATTAAAGGGACCAGGGGTGTACCAAGTCCATTGCCAATGTGGACTCACCTACATTGGACAAACAATCCGGAGCATCGAAGAACGCTGCACGGAACATGACAGATGCATCCGTCTGAAGCAGCTCAACAAGTCTGCTGTAGCCGAGCACGCACTTATGACTGGGCACACAATAAACTTTGAAGAAACCAAGATCCTCGACCGACCTAGAGGTTGGTTTAACAGCGTCCTCTCGGAGTCAGTGGAAATCAGGATCCACAACCCTATCCTGAACAAGGACACTGGTTTCCAACTAAGTAAAGCGTGGGACCCAGTCTTAAGTAGCTTGCGAACACGGAATAAAGAATACGGGAGCCATATTAGCCGGCGGGCCGGTAGTCAACACGTCGATCCCTCTCCCGCTCTGGAACCCACGCCCGAAGACGCAGCGGAGATCCAGAACAGATACTGGTTACGCAGCCACGCTGACAGCCAATCAGCGCCCTCCGCAGCCGCAACCCTGACATCGCTATAAAAACCCCTGCTAGTGACTCGGCACCGTCAGTTCACCTGAAGAAGATGGCAGAGCAAGCCATGGAAACGTTGTGTTCAAACTTTATACTTACCCGGTTGAAAACCCGAGAATTGTTCATCAATAATTTGTTATTAAAGATTATATTCCCAATTTTCAGTCTTCGTTTATTGACATAAGGTCATAAATTAAATGTCAGTCATATATTTTCTCTAAGGAGCTTTCGGCTGAATAAGCCATATTCATCTGAGGCTTTTCTCCTATGTTATTATAAAGTTGCCTGTGGGAGTTTTCTCTCGCAGCCACTTCTCCCTAGAGTAACTGCGGGGCTCACCTGACTGCCGGGAATGCCTCGTACTCTATTTTTTTAGTTCTCACATGCCAAGACACCTTCACCTATTTTGGGAGGTGTACGTACTGGGGTCGAATACCTTGGACATTTGTCAAGAGTTGTCCGCTGATCCTATTGGATCAGTCTGCCAACTGCCTCCTAAAACTGGTTGAGACACGGAGAAGGGAAAGCTGCGACCCCACAGCAAACTCGTCTCCTGTCATTTGGAAGGGCGTGAATATCGTACCCAATGCCCGGCCTACCTGATGCAGGTTTTCTAGGGTTTTCCCTGCATCTCTTTAGGTGATACACCGGGTAGGATCCTTAAACAATATTCGGGGGCCCTTGTCAACCCTTGGCTACCTTGTTATATCTTCCACACCCCCCCTTTTCAATTCCCTTCCTATGCTATTAAAGGGGAGTTAACTGTTTCAGGATCACCCTCATGAAGCCTAACCCAAAAAAATCCTACGTTATTACATATAAAACAATATCTGTAATATCTCTTCTCAATTCGTCACAACGTCAGTTCTCTGTGGGCTACGATCTATCGTGTTTCAATGTTTACGTTATACTGTGCCAATAAACGAAGACTGAAATTTGGCTATCCAATATTTAATATCAACTTAGAAAAAACAGTCGTTATAACATCAGTATTTCCCAAAAATTTGTTTCAGATGATGTTTTATTAAAAAAATTGTAATATAAGTTTTGTGAACAACTTTCTTTTCTATGGACAAGCCTTTTCCAGTACAAAATTATTTTATTTTAGCAGAACTGTAGTATGAAACTGAAAAACAAATCACTATTTGAATAACATGAAACAAGGATGGACATATCATGCACTTTCCTGATTTTGCCACTATGCAGACTTTTGATTTTATGGAGTATAAAATTATTTTTACGGGGATTGAAATATATTTTTAAGAAAGCCCATTAGTCTACCAGCAAAAATACTTTGTCATTATTATTTCAAAACGGCTTCAAGGAAAATTTGCATATATATATATATAACGGCGTCACCTACCTTATATCTTTTTAAAAAAGTAATGATTATTACTGACGCCATAGCCCGCAATTAGGTTATTTTGTAATTCATCTCAAGAACATCAACTGGATCTTTTAAATGAAATTTCTTAACAGGGTTTTGGGTATCGGTACTCTTGGAAAATGAACTGGAATGGCTAGTTTTAAGCCCACGACATCAGGTCCGCAAAATAGACCTACCCAGTGAGATTTCCATCCTGGGTATCAAGTATCCTGAATATTTCTCCTATGGTGGTCATATCTTTTCATTATAAGTAGTTGAAGTAGCTATCTCAACTCGGAATGAAACAAAATAAAAAGTAATTCGTGATTGAAAATAAGTGGCATTGTTGTTGATTGTGGAATATCGGCAATGAAAGTATTCTAATTAGCAATCAACCGAAACGAGTGCGTAAAGAAACTAGTTCCGTCAATAAACATCTGTTGTCAAAGGTCGACACGAATCAAGGACTCTTCGTGAAATATGTTAGCTTAATTTGCGGTGCAGGGAACACATTAACATCTACAGTACTCTAAACGCCCAGAATATCGTTGGTGACGAAAATCGATAAAAATTTAGGAAATGTATTTAGATTATTATTAAAGTCAGTTGCGGTGTGTTATGTGCTACATCTCTCAGACGTACAAAAACAAGCATAGGCAAATAAAAATTATAATACAACAGCGATAGCCTGTGCCAAATGTTCCGATCCGTAATTTCATTTTTATAGCTTCCAATAGTGTCTAATTTTTAAAAGCCGAATAATTCCTTCAAGGAATTTATTGAATTATGTTAAAAGACTGCTTTTTAATTTATTATGATGATAATAATAATTTTTATTTTATTTTAATCAGTCACTTAAATAAACCAAAACTATAATTTAATTTTTATTTTAAAATTAATTTGGAAGAAGCTTTCGGCTTTGCCATATTCACCTAAAAAATCAAATACAATTGTTTTGAAACATTATAATTTTTTGATAAAATTATGACATAAAATAATTTGTTTTTGCCCCAATGATTTAATGTTTAAAAATATTATACATAACCTCATGTAGTTTAGTAAGTATATAAAATTTCTAATATTCTTCTTGGATTTGTACGCGATTCCAGGCTGTGCTAGCCTACATAGAGCATATAATTTTATGTATATATATATTTATATATTTAAAAAAATAATAATTGTATGTATTCCCAAAAAGGAAATTGAAGAAATATCCAAACACTACGCCAAAGTTTTAGAGTAAAACAGAATTTTAGTTAAAATTGAAAAATTATGAGATTTGGACTAAAACCTATCAAACCTCGATCTACGTGATTCAATAAATCGATTTGAATATTACGATTATTATCGACACTTTTGACATTTAAATTTTGAATTGGCTAAATTACAAGTTTAGGGCTAATGGAAAAGTTTCGATGTAAACTTTCGACGATTCATGGATGTATGTTGCCGTTTGTGCTTGGTGAGCACATGAGAATCAACTTCTGGAACGAAAAATGCTCTGTGTAGTCTTACACAGTCTGGAATCGCGTACAAATCCATGAATATTAGAAATTTTATATACTTACTAAATTACATAAAGGTATGAATAATATTTTTTAAACAGTAAATCGTTGAAAAAAGTCATATTATTTTTTAAAAAATTCCATATAAATTTTTTTGATGTTTAAAAAAGATTGTATTTCATTTTGTCGGTAAATATGGCACCCCCCTGAAGGCTTCTTCCAAATAAATTTAAATCAAAATTAAATTATAGTTTTGGTTTATTTAAGTAACTGATTAAAAAAATGAAACCTTATTATCATAAGCCGAATAATTTACCACATGTCTAATACGAAAGTATTTTTTCCTGCGTATGCATTTTATCTATAATAAAATGATCTGTATGTGGGTGTGTCTGTATGTATGTTCTGCATACAAATCTAAACGAGTGTACTAATTTCGACCAAATTTGGTACACGTGTTCTTTGTGATTAGAAATCAGCACTGTTGGCGTAAGACTCGGCTACTACCCCTAGGGAAGGGGGTCGAAATATTTGAATAAGTAAAAACGTCCCATATTTCCATCATGGAAATACATTCTTCGATCAATTAATTTGATAGTGTGTCCTCCTATACTGCCAACGTATAATTTCAACCCCATCCATAATCGAAGGGAAGTATTCGTAGGGCTGGGGGTGAAAGGGAAACACATAGTAATAACCGGAAAATAATCGAGATTGGGCTCTAAACCTGTGTAAAGTGAGTCCCCGAGTTTAATTATGACAAAAAAATGCAATTTAAGTTACAGCTCATTTCCTACGAGGGATTTGAAGGGGTTAAGACAGACGCCCGCATGGAACAAGTTCGACCGGTTTCTTGGCGACCCAAAATCAACACAATTAGGGTAATACATAACTACCACCATATGGGGAGTGGGCGGAGCGGGGGTAGTTTTTAAAAATCCACAAACTGCCGGTATTTCTTTCCAGTATATATATATTTGGGTCAATTAATTTGTTATCGTTTTCGCTGCATTTGTTTACCTGTAATTTTCAACCCCATTCATCGTGTATTCACAGGGGCGGGGGTATAGGAGGTGTCATCTATAATAAATAAAAACTGAAGTGTGTCAGTCTCTCTGAGTGCTTGTACGTATGTTTGTCTCGAATAGGATCCAACGCGGCATAACGGATTTCAGTGAAAATTTGAGGGTATAAAAACAGGAAATCAAACTTAAATGTTCGTGTGTGCTTCATATCTTGTAGAGTTCGAAAGATATTAATGTAAATATTTATAAACCCATTGAATTGCCGTTCGAAATGCGGCGTGAAAACCAACTGCGAGTTAAAAGTCCTATTAGGCGTTACTATACCATCCATCCTACGTAATGTGTTATTATAAGCGTGATTTTTGGCAGCATGAGAGAGAGAGAGGGGGCGAGCATTCTCACTCCATCTATTGTTGCAAAAGCATGAAAGCGGGACGTGTTCAAAACCAACTGCGAGTTATAAGATTTTCCGTGAAGCGATCATAAATAAACTTTCGTTTTTAGGGCAAAATAAACAGAGGTATTTCCGCGCGAACGAAGTCGGCGGGCATAACTAGTATGAAAATAAAAATAAAACAGTCAAGATTTAATTTTTAAATCGCTTATTTCGGGAGAGACTTTTTAGTAATAGATTCGTCGGCGGTGAAGAGAGATGGTAATCAGAATATGTGTGGTTATATTTCAAAAATATAAAGTTGAGTACAATTAAGAGATGTCTCGTAGAAAATTAGCATAAGGAGGAGACGGGATGAGAAAACTAACGCTAGTCAATTTGAAAGTCAGCAATAGTTCATTGATTAAAGTGATAGTCGAGTTCCGCAAAAAAATTTTGACAAGCTTGAATTTATCACCGGATAGAATTCTTAGAAGACTGTCTACAGTTCACTTCTATCGAGTGAAGTAGTAAATACTGTGAATTATATTAAATTTTGAGCAGTCAATTGAGCATATAATTACACTTTAAAACAGAAAACCTCAATTATCAATACTCTACATTAAAAGTATTTTGTAAATTATGATATGTTTAATAATTCACACAAAATAAAAGATGTTAAATATTGAATATTAAATTCTATCCCCATCATTACTCAATTAATTTATTTTTTACATTTTTTAATAAAAATGTATTTCAGTATCATCAACATTCGATTAATTTATATGATTTTCTTTTTTAATGATAGCCTTTAATGGTGTTGTTCAAAATTAAAAAGTGATTTTATGCGTCTCTTCGCAGGCTGTAAGGAACGTTGAAAAGGATTTATATTTTTGTCGCAAGGAATTCATTAAGTAAAATTTGTCGTTAATGTAGTTTCTACTAAATAAGTATTACAGTATCCACTAAAAGAGTACACTATTACATAATTATTTGCCACTTGACCAGTGGCAGCTCGTGGGGTTTTAAAATTATGTGCTATATCGCCGAAGCAATTACTTTTATGAGGATAATTACTTAAGATATTAATACTAAAACATCTACAGTGTTGATAATACTCCACGACCCGTAATATGCAACATTTCTAATTTCGTCTACATAACGTGTAATAGAGAAGAATTTTTAAAGGTGTAAAAATATAAAACGAAATTGGCACAATTTCCTATCATGAAAGTATTTTTTCTTCGTACATATTTTAAATAAAGAAAGTTAATTTTAGGAAGAAACCACATTATATGTCAATATTGTATGCAGGGTCGTGCGTTAATTTTCTCAGACTTATAAAAGCCTTCCAAATGTCGCCGATAAAATGTTTTCTTTTAAAAAAATAACCCTTGATTAACAAGCCACAAGACGTCCATAAACAGTTAAAACTGTATCCTGACGAGGCTGCGTCTCTGTGTCAGCACGTCCTGACGCTGGGCTTTTTTGGAGTTAACATAATTCTCAGTTTTTGGAGGGGCATGAGGATGAATCCAAATATTGCGCACTCCTCATTCCAGACAGGGTTTTCATGATACGAAGAATGTAGTACAAATGTATTGCGGGAGTGAGCTTGTTGGAAGGTCTGTTGTTTATAGTCTTCGTAATCGAAGCAGAAATTCACACACTTAAAATACTATTCTTATAAAGTTTCTGTAACTTACGAAACTGTAATGAATTTAGGTGGCGACTGCCATTTTATTTGATCAGTGATGATTCTCTGTTTGAGAAATTCCTCACTGGCGACAGTCAGTTGCTAGCAGGCTGGTGGTAAGGAAAGACCCTAAGCGTGATAAATCCACAGTTTCGCGGATTAAGGGTTTTTTAATTGCCATTGGGAATTTCGTGGCCGCTTCACACTCCACAAAATCCGAATACTATCCGCGAGCCAAGCCCGTTATTTGCTTGGTTGATCCACCCCCATGGTGGGGGTATGAGGAGAGTCGAAAGAATCTTTGAATGAGGAGAAAGTCAGGGGGAAAAGAAAATTTGGAAGAAATAGGAAGGTGGAGAGTAGTGAGAAAAGTTTGTTTTGAAACTCGAGACAAACTGAAAGGCGATAGCAGAAGGTGAAATCCCGTTCACGTACTTTGCTGGAGTCGAGGAAGAAAACCTCGGGGTGAGACTAGTCCCAATTTTCCTGGAAGCCAGGTAACCGAACCGGAGCAGTCGCCCCAATAAGCACCGAGATCCGGAAGCTAGATGTGTCAATGAAAATTAATTGCCGGTGCGTATGTCTGATTTCCTGCTGCACGAATCTTGTTAAATTCAATTTTAATGGACCCTAAATTTTGCATTTATTGTAATTCCTATTGATAAATTTAATTTGTTTAAATTTAACTTTATAAATTGGTCATGATGAAAATTAAAATTCATTCCCCCAGTCAATAATTGTACAAAACAAATAATTCTTCCTAAATTAATATGAATCAGCCGCCACTGCACCTGACGTAATATATTTTCTAACTGAATCTATTGTCTACAGACAAATCGAAAAAATATTGTAGTTAAAACTTCAAAAATGTTATCATATTGTAGTACACAGTACATTGAGTAAATGATTATACACAGCATTGACTACTTCAGTGTACAACATGACTACATAAACATTCTATACTTGTATTCTGGGTTTAGTTCTGTTCGGTGACTCACCTTTCCTTTCATTCGCCTCAGAAGAGTGTGAATTGCAATAGAAAATACACGTTGGTGAATGTAGAGAGAAGACTTATTTTGAAATGAGGAAATGAAAGATGTGTGATATGCACGCGGCTGGTACTGACATGACTTGTCTGATATATTTAAAAACGTGTTAAAAACCATACATTAATGGATTAATTAAAAATGTCATAATTTACGGTCAGACATGATATTTCAGAATTAGTTATGATTTATTTTAGTCTGAACTAGGTGAAGTACCCGGCGTTGCTCGTGTTCAAGTTAATAATAAATTAGAAATTTAATTAAATATAAGTATATTACAGTGCTTGAGGGTTCACTAAATTCATAATTCTACCATTCTTTTCATAACAAAAATACTTGAGCTAACCTTAGAGCAACCAACATAAGTAATACATACTCTCATTTTTCTTTCATCGTCGTCCGTGGCTAGTGGAACAAACACGACGCGTGTCTTCCCTATCACCAGCATCCAAAAGAAAAGTTTCTGGATATCATCTCAAGTTCAAGATCATGTATGAAATTTTCCTGGTACTACTAGACGCGTCTTGAAATTCCGTGTTGACTGAGTCCCAACATGAGGGGCTGTGGGGAAACTTAGTTCTTCGTGTACCATTTGGATACCAAATATGGGACACAAAAACACTTCCAGAGGGATTTCTTTTAGCTGGAGGGGCGTTTAAAAACACGTTTTAATAAGTTTTACAAAGCTTAAATCAACCTATTTTCAATACTATGTTAAGTAAAACGTGAAAAATCGTCAACATGGTAGTTTTTTCAGAGAGGTGTCATTTTGACCCATTTCCGGTGGTCTGAGATAAAACAGTGATATGACCAAAATTGTAGAAAATCTAATTTCCAATTGACAATATGTCCCAATTTTTTTCTCAAGGACATAAAGTTGGAGGGAATCCTTAATTGACCTTTTTATCGTGTCGTGGCCCAAGGAAGGGGGTTGGCCCATCTTGGAAATAAAGATATCTACTGAACGGTCACGGTGAGATAAAGAGAATGAGTCCTTACTCGTTTCTTCAAGTTGAGTATGGACTTCGCTAGAGGCGAAAAACTATCGGAAAAAGCATTCAAAAAGGGGAAAAACGGAGGTACGTTGACATTTTAACTTATTTTTACATATATAAAGTATTGTTGTTGAAGCTTATTTAATTTAATACTTTTATCTGTGTTGAATGTAACAATCAAATGAATACATGATATTTCTATTTGCTGTTTCAAATGAGCAATTACTAAATATTTACCTGACGCGAAAAATAAAACTAACTTACGTGTACATAGTGTCGACGATCCAAAGAAGTTTATTATTTCTCTGCCAACGATAGGTTAATTACGTCACGAAATGTTTATAATGTAAAGTATTATAGGTAAGAATATAGGCGTTCCGTATTAAATTTAGTAAATTTTGATATGTGTATGGGACGCGAAAACTTTTAGGTAAAATGATTTTCAGTTTTTTTTCAGTATATTTAAGAAATTATTTGATCATGAGGGGCATTGAGGAACACGTGTGACAAATTTGATCAAATTAGTACCAGTAGTTTGGACGCCTATAGCTACCTGGAGCACGCATTTTTAATAGTGTTGTATATTCTTTCCTATCACATTAAATATATTTTGGAACCTTACAATTGATTATCTTGGCACTTTATGCAATGAAATTATTACAAAATATAAATATTTGGAGAAATTTTTATCACAAAAATTAAATATTAAGATTTCATATTTCACAAATATTCCTAAGCGCACTTCATAAAGTCTCAAACTAGGAACGGAACCTGGTTTGTTGACAATGGTGAGTTAATATCATTATTGTTGTTTTAGGGTATTAAATTGTCTGAGTAAAGAAAGAGAAAAGAATAGATGATAATTGAATCAGATAGAAGGATTTTAGAGAAAACAACAAACAGGTTAGTGAAAGAGACGCCGAGATACATCTAGCAGGAAAGGGCAGAAAGAAAGAAATTAGAGTAAGAGAAGAAATTAGAAAATAACTCCAAGAAAGTAGAGTAAGAAAAGAAATTAGAAAATTACGCCAAAGAATCAGAGTAAGAGAGAATATATAGAAATTACTCCAACGTTTCGAACAGTAAATAAGCTCTGCTCGTCATCAGGGACAGGGAGCAGCAAAGGTGACATTAACTGGAGGTCCTAGCCTCCTCTTCTATTGGTCGGAGTTCCTTCTTCGTGGAATCTACTGCGCGATGACAAGAATTTATAACCACAACACACTAAATAAATTGTCATTACTAAAATGTCATCGCTTTGTTTACATATTCGAACGTTACATAACTATAATTGCCATAAAGACAACCTAACAATAGGGAGAAGGGGAATCAGATGCGTAGTACAAGAGTCCGTGAAATCATCAAGACGTAGACTTACTCAATTCGGCCAAGGTGACGTCTTTATGATTACACGGACTCTCGTATTACGCATCTGATTCCCCCTCTCCATGATGACGAATAGATTTTATTTACTGTTGGAAACTGAGTAATTTCTATACATTCTCTCTTAATCTGCTTTCTTGGAGTAATTTTCTAATTTCTT